>DWJK01000237.1:0-24968 GCA_018248815.1 Croniades pieria auraria
TCCGTAACTCCCGGAGGTCGGCGGGGGTATGAGACAGTTTCTCTTATTAATTTATTTGGATGGGAGTCAGTCGCCGAAGTAGCGCACGGCTTGCTTCTTCAAAAACTGAGCTATTGTATCTAATCGGAGGTCTCTATGGAGATCTATATTGCGCATCAACCAGGGGAACTCGCTTGCTCGTGTGTTCATTTATTTGTAGTAGGCTCGATACACGTCCGCATTCACACACAGCATACGACATATCGTCAAATCGCACTACCTGTAAGCCGCGTTAAGGAATTTCGATCCAAGAACCTACCTATATGTACATATACTTGATTTTATTATTTTAAGCTAATGTTATTATTATATCAAATTATTATTATGACATGTTTATTATTGTAACTTTCTATTATTATGACATTTTTAATAATGTAACTTTTTATTATTTTGAACTTTTATTATTTTTATCATTTGACAAAATTTAATTAATTCATTTTGCTAAATTGATACTTGTATCATGGACATTGATTATTTTGTCAATTGAAACATCTGTTTAGATAGATATAGTCTAAATCGTAATAATAAATAAATAAACACACGTTGCACTGCCACACACACGGCGAGTTCACGAACGAGTTCATATCACAATGTCACTAAAAGAAATGGTCAGGACATTTTAATACAGATAATACAATAATGTTCAGCCGCTGCGTGTGTTACATGTGTGAGTGTGAAATGTATTTTTTTCGATCCTTTTATCATTCCACTGTTGGAATACCGGTCTCTTTTTTTTAATATTTAGCGTAGCAAAAGGCAGGCGGGCCACCTGCTGGTAAGTGGTCACCGTCGCCTATGGACATTTGCAACATCTAAGGAGTGTCAATGCTTTGCCGGCTTTGAAGGAGAGGTCTCTTTACACTTTGCTTGAAAAACCCCATGTCATAATGTTCCAGGAAAGCCTCGAATGGAAGCTCATTCTACATTTTGCAGATGCGTGCCAAAAATAATCGTGAAAACCGAACTGTGGAGGACCACCTCAAGTCTAGTTGATGTGGATTAAAAGTCTCTTCTTATAATTAGAATGTTAAGGCCCCAGTCTGCCACGCTGGCCAAATGTGGATTAGCAGACTTCACACGCCTTACAGAAAATGTATTATTGTATCCCATTGTTGGAAAATAAACTAATAGTACAGGGTGTGTCTTACTTCACGCCAATGTATGTATTTCACATCGATAAACTCGTCAAAAGTTCAACTGCACACAGCGCGAGTGCAGTCGCGCGGCTGCCGAGACAGCACATCATTAGCACTACTTTGACTGCACTGCTCCTAATTAATTTATCCCTGTGTAATGCACTCTACATAATTATAGTGCGCGGCTTATGTACACTGGGAAGTTGGTAATCACGTGGAGAACATTTTTCGTTATTAAGGTTAACGGGTGCAAGCGTTTGTTAGCGCAAGGAGCGGGACAGGCGCGCACGTGCTGCCGCGCACCCCTTTGCCATGAACGTGCTGCTAGCTCTTATTTAAAACTAACACGTGGCGAAAGCTTTCGCCATTTACGAAAGCACCATACGCTTTGCGACACTTTCGTGTAGATTACGCTCTGGTTCCAAGTAAAATGAAGACGACCAGTAACTTTTTTGATATATGTACATACGTACAAAATTAAACATAATGTTCGTTAACATGAGTGGTTCTGACAAATCAATAATTAATCAGTTGGGATGGTTGTTTAACAAGGATATATCGTTGGAAAATAGTCTTTAAATGTTGTAAATATAGGAGGAACACAATTTATGTAGAACAAAATCGGTCTAAACGCAATAAATACGTTAATCGTCAAGTGGTATTCAGCTTTGTCACTATCTATACATAATTTCAGAACCCTAAGAGAATCGGGTTCGGGAATTTTCAATGAAAAGTCAATAATGGTTCCATAAGGCATTTTTTGGGAATGTTGTGTGTCGTCGCAACGTATTTGCACGAAGTAACTGATTGGAGGTTGGAGGCGTTCGCGTGTCGCCTCCGCCGCGCTCTGGGCCCGCGGCCGCCCCGCTCCCGCCAGCGACGACTCCGCCTCATTTGGCGGTAATGCAGGCCCGACGTGTTTATTACATGCACTAGGTAACTTGGAGTAACACTACTTTGCACTACCGTGTCGCCCGCCTTCGAATATATTTAAATATACATTTAGAAATTTTGCCGTAGAAATACAAGCGGACTGTGACGGCTCAGCGAGGCTAATTTGCAAGCGAGTAATTGCGGACTATGATGTACGGCGGTCATGCGGGAGTTGCCCAGAGCTTGTTATCCCGGGCTCGTCGAGTGCACGTTCTTTGTTTCATTGTCCCGGCTGAATAATCTCTGATCAAACCACTGCGCCCGTATATGTTAAGTATGCTTACAACAAAACAAATTTTAGTCAGATTTGCAGTCTTTACTTTGGAGTGTAACTGAAATAATTAAAGAACGAACGGAAATACCCACAGTACAATTAGACCATTGCCCTAAAAACAGTCTTTGCTGTTAAAACATAATCAAGATCGAATAACAAAATAGATGGAGCTGCGTCTTAAGTCCACGTCAGGACAGAGAGACGGCCCAATCAGCCGGCGCGCGAACAGCGCTTGATTCGTCGTCGATACCTGCCACTGTTTGTTTTCAATTTCGTACTAAATTTATTGGCGCTCGTTTGTTTGTCAGCCATCGGCACCATTTCACTCCACAAGAAAGGATGAATTCAGCCGAAATGTATCGATACCGAATACCTTCTATCAATTGAAATGTACTACGGTAATACTATTTTGTGAATATTTCTTACAACTTCATCATCATCATTATCAGCTTATTTCTGTCCACTGCTGGACATAGGCCTCTCCAATAGCAGGCTACTAAGCTCGATCTTCGGCTCGTCGCATCTCACTGCTGCCAGTCAATTTGCGTATATCGTCACTCCACCTAGCTGGAGGGCGTCCTACGCTACTTTTGCTAAGACGTGGTCTCCACTCCAGAACACGTCTACTCCAACGGTTATCGGTTCTGCGACATAACTTACAGAACTACAATAACATTATTTCGTTTTTTGCACAATTTCGTTAATAGTCATCCTATATCTTAGTAGAAGGCTTTGATAAATGAGATTTCTACTGATTCTTGTTGATGCAACATTACGCTCGGTTTACAGAAAAGCATTTTACGCTGCTCTTTAATATCTATATGTTAATGTCACTAATGTTTTAGTAAGAAAATCATTTTATATTTTTAAGAACGCTTAGCGAAACATCGTAAATAAAATATTCTTCATAGAAATATACATATAAATAACATCGACCGACGCCTATATGACTTAGGTATGCGCAACAGAGCCTTCTAGGCTGATCAGACAGCTCAGACAGACTGCTAGCCCGATATATAAACGAGTAATAACTGGTGAGAAAAAAGTAATATTGTAGAAATAATCAAGTTCCCGATTCCGTCATAACCAAATATTTATTTTCAGTTAAAATCAAAGATGGCTCCCACCGTCGAAATCAGGCGGGAAGTGAAAGGATAAACATGACTTATGAAATCCTGTCGATAGCTGGAGTCGTGGCGCGGTAGAACGAGATCAAACGCTCGATATTAAAAACCTTCCATGAGAGGTTTACTCGCTCTGACGCGGGAAATTAACGGTCCGGCAGCTAAAAGGTTAGTTTTTCGAGTGATTTCACTTCTCGCCAATTTTGCGTTACACGAATTTCTAGAACAAGTACCTATACTATGTACTTGAGCTTTTGATGATTAATCATGGCAGATATTAATCAAGATCATGACATATCCTTCGTAGAGTAAGGTGAAAAACATGCATAGTCAGGAATTCAGCTCATAATAGAAAACACATGTACTAAGTAACATATGGGTAAGTAGGCGCGGCGCTAAAACATGAAAACAATTCTCTGTAATAAATTAAATACAAAGCCCGCCGATTTCGATACTGAAATTAATCATCGGCCCGGCTGCTGGACAATGGAAATTGGCTGCAGAATGTACAAATGTACTCGTACATTGGCAAGAAGCAAAACAAATCAGTAGTAATAAAATTGTAGTACTGACGGCAGATACATTGCGGCTTATGGGGTATTTAGGGTATAGAATATGAGAATCCATTTTATTACTTACAATAAAATTTAATTAGACAAACATTTGCATAATATACAGACATTTGGACTCTATATCTACTGAGAATTACCATTCAACATCAGATAAATCGTCACGACGTGGGGCCAAAACTGAGTCGACGGGTAAGTTTAGAGCCCCAGAGCGTCGGTATTGTGAGACTCCTGAGTAGAGACTAGTGAATAGTACCGGTAGATCAACGTTTAATTAAAATAAGATTATCTGTGCGCTATATGTGGCTGCTCTGGAATCTAATAGATTTTATTATACAATTTAGTTTTTGAATAACCACAATACTTACATTTTGCGAGCTCGCTTTTGATTGTTTTGTCAGGTATCTTACTTATTACTTAGTAAATGGCAGGAAGATTCGCATTTTTCAATATAACATTGTCGTTCTCTAGCGTTTATACGAAGAACCAAAACTACATAAATAACAAACGTTACATTTTGTCGCCGCATAGTTTCATATTATTTTTAATTTCAATACTGAAGACTCTGTTTTTAAAAAAAAAAACAAATATTTTTCCAAATCCGTTAATGTTCAATTTGCCTCGGGTGTAGAAACAGCAATGAAAAAGGATTCTCGTAAGGTGTAGTAAGGCGACGTTCTTTAATCTGAGGGCGAGACGGAGGGCGGAGCGGCGGCGGCTAATGCTCCTGATTAATCTTACCGGTAGATTTCCGTTTAATTAAAATGGGATTAAATGGAGGCTGCAGGCGCGCCGGCCCGCGCTGCTGGCCCGCGCCGCCGGCCTTGGACCGGCATCCAACGATACTGCTGGCTTATTCTGCCACTAGATATTTTGCTTCTATTAAAGTAAACTTCATGACCTAGCTATTTCAGGATGACTTATTTACGAGCAAAGTACAAAAAGCTAATATATAATATAATATTAGGCTGACCAAATTAAAATGCAAATAATAAAAGCGATTTTATAAAATGAATAAATTTCCGATTAAATTATATTCTTTGAGGACAGAATAACTAATACTTTTCAAAATTTGTCAAGAGCAGTTTACTTAGCGTTAGGAGCGATTGAAATCAAAAAAACAAATGCCGCTAAGAGGACCTTTAGATAGAGTTGACTTAGGGTTTGCTAACGACTTTCGTGCAATCATAGAATAGCAGAATCATATCATAAAATGTCACGGTGTCAAATTGAAGGGCTTTGATTTCCTTTTCCTTATATTTTCCCGGCGAGCCTAATGTTTTTTCCCGGGCTAGTAATTGGAGGCGGATAAGGACCGCCGCCGCGCTCCCAGCACTCTTGGCCCATAAGCTAGAGCTAGTTAGTTATAAAAACTAGTTATAGACAAGTGCTGCATCTTTACATCGGATATGGCAAAATTTTGCAACTATAACTGATTTTGTAGACTGAACGTCTCTCGTTACGCTAAACGGTTTCAGAATAGCTTTACTAGATGGCTACTAGAAAGTAAGTGGAGTAGTTTAGAATTCAGAACATGCAGTGACACCAGCGACATCAACCACATCAACGACATTAACGACACCAGCGACACCAGCGACACCAGCGACACCAGCGACACCAGCGACACCACCGAAAATTTTATTTCTCAGGAAGCTTTCATTACACTTTGCTGAGACTCCCCTGTATACATTAACTAAAAAATCAAATAGTTTCAAGCTCTGTAGGCAATTTTTCCACGACCCAGTTTAAAAGATGGAATTTATTAATAGATGCAAAATATAAATAACATTGATAAACATGTTAAATAAGCTTTTTAAAAAAAAATGCAATCCTTCTGAGGGTTGGCTTGAAGCAATGATATTTAGATCATGGTGTATGCGAGCAATAATAACCCAATGAGTTTTTCTAAGACATGTAAATTCTCTTAATATAAATATACCCGGAGCGCTTGGTAGACGTAAACGGTCGATTAGAGAACAGATAGGAATATTAGAAACAAATTTATTTATAGGCTGTTCCTATAACAGCTTCCCGTTTTTCGCAGTATAATAAAATATTATAAGGTTAGGAGCGCTCACCTGTTCGTTTCTCTGGATCCCGGAATAATACGTCGTCTAGTCGTGTCGGAGGCGAGCGTCCCTTGCCGTTGACGGCCACCGCCGCCAGTCGGAATCGCACGTCCCACTCCAGGCCGCGCACCGTCCACGACGGCTCCTCCGACGTCAGGTTCATCCTGCCGAGTTGAATCCAATTAATTGTACGAATCGTATTTTAGGTAAACGTGCCTGCGTTCCCTCTCAAGTATTATATATATATATATTCACATATATAATAAGCGTATATCTTCACATTCTGCCTTAAATTTACGTCGCCCCATTCGCAAGCCTTTTATTTAGTTAAAAGATTAAAATAGCCAAACATTTTAGAGAATGAGACCTATGAAGCTAAAAGGCTTTGATAATAAATAGCGCGGTTTCAAGTTTCCAAAAAGAGGCCAGGTCGGCCGACCTAATTACAATATTTACGTATGTCTGTAACGTATTCGGTGCGGTCTCGCGAGACCTTTTAGATTGCGCATGATCACATCAGCTCCCATGAATTGACACGAGTGTAGTTGGCGAACGGGGCTTTTGTTATATTTATGAAATCAGAAATAAGCATTTTGTGTTGTATTTCTGCTGAATGCATACACCGGTTAAGTCAAGCGTTAACAATAAGTCCGTGCCTAGTTATGCAAAGGTACGCTGGTCGTCGCGAATTGTTTGGTATCGACGGTCGAATACCTGGACGGCTCCGTTTCAGCTAATAATAGTAGACACGTAGAGATTTCTTATATTCTTAACGTTATCATCAACCTCTCATTGTCCTCGTCTGCTAAGCTGTGCAAGTGCCAGTCTGTGCAATACTCAACATAATTGAATGTTTTCGTTCGTTCATGTGATTCTAATAACATTTCCATTTGTCATAAATTGGTTATTTAAGCGGTCTGCCACAAGGCGAGGACACGACCAGAACAAGCCGACAACAATATATTCGGGATGCACCGGGCGGCCTAAGGCTGTACGTTATTGTAATCATGAGATGTGTGTGAGCACAATAATGCAACAGTAAGTTAGTTACTGCTATTTAAACCGATAGCATTACTCGTCCAGTTCACATGAACCAAATGTGAATTTGTGTACCTCAGTCGGCGGAATACGAGGAATTGAGACGTTTAAGATTGAGTTGGTATCAAATATATAACCGTGTGCTATCTGCAAAATTATAAATGGAATACCGTGCATTGCTTGAGCACCCTGAAGAGCGAACAGCGGAAGGGCCAATATTTAATCAGCAGTGGGTGAAGCGTGTGAGCAGTAAACAATATGGAACGAGTTTTGGTATAGTGTGTAAGAAATGCTTAGCTCGCATTTTTAGGCCTAAAAATTCTCATTTCGCAGCGTAATACAAATAATGGGGTGAACAATTTGCGTCAAATTTTTCATAAGCGTGTTCGGGGGACCTTCAATAAATTTGGCCGTTTTTGAGAAGAAAGGGGGTGGCATTCTTGCGCACATCTAAATTCTCGTTAGTGGCCTTTGTCCGCGCTATGTCGCGGCGGCGCGCGGGGACTCCCCGCGGCCGAACCCTTTTTTTCACACCATTACTTCGCGCCGCCTCGTGACTGATGTTTATGTTGCATCCGGCTATCGTTCGCCGCTTTATTCGCTGCAAACGTTATTTATAGTCTAGGAAATATGCCTAATGCACGCACTGTTCCTTAGGCACGAGAGCGCTGAAGCGGAGAATGCAATCGTTCAACTTGTAACATGTGCCATTCTAAAACATTGCGTGGAGTGCGCTCGTGCCAATTATCCCTCGTAATTATAGCAGAAGTGTATTAATCTCAATGCTAGATTCTTTAATAACCTCTTTTCTCGTGTGCGCATAAATAAACCAGTACAATATCGTAGTACCTGCTAAAAATAGCCTTTTATTGTGTTTGTTAAATAATACTCGTATATTTGGCATAGATGTGAACTTCTTCCTAGTAAAAAAATAAGTTGCTACGTCACGTATGTATGTGATTTAATTGTTGTAAGACAAAAATTAAATAATAGATTTGCACGTGTGCGCCAGTGTAGCGGGCGCAGCGCGTCTCGTCCACGGAGCAGTGCGGGGCAGATTGCCTTTGCAATATTAAAAACAACACCCCTCGCACCTCACCCGCCACCCCCGAGAACAGAAGCGTTTATTAGTAAAATGCCGCTTTTTATTGCAGCCAGGTGGTGCAGCATGATTAAGGCCCATAGAGTCTTCATTAACCTACTTACGGGCTGCTTAAAACATTTAAAAAGCTCGAATCTATTGCCCCGAACACAAAAGCCGACCCGGAGCGCTATACCTTTTTATCGAAATAAAACTATTACAGTCCTCATTTCGTTCCGTTCGTTTTGTGTGACGGGCGGCGTGACCGCGACATCTGCAGGGGACGCGCGTATTAAATAAATTTGCGATAAAAATTCATGTACATTTCTCAATTAATGAATTTTATTCCGCTGCAGTTTCACAGCGACCTTGGTCGACTGGTTGGAAATATACGGCGATTACTAATTAGTAGATTATCGTTCTGATTTTATTTATTGGTGCAAGAATATTTGCCAACCGCATCTCGACGACGTTTTAATACTGTTATTGTGACAATATTATCCTGTAGGTTAACACTTGTGCTTTGTTAACACTATTCGTTTGGACTACGGGATTAACATTCCAGTGACCTTTGTTGCTGGTTTTCTTCGACCACAGTAACGTTGATCGATCCTCACCTGGGCACAGTGTCGTCTCCCGAGTACACCTCGAGAAGAAAGCGCTGCGGTAGGCCGCCGTCGAATCCAGCCACGCACGACACTTCCACGGACTCTGCGGTCTGGTTCCAGAGCGTACAGTTGCGGGGGGCGTGGGGTTTGCCTGCACATAGAAAAGAGTATATGAACATAATTAGCGATTCGAACGTTAAAAAATGGAATACATGATTACCGATAGATGATTAGATTAGTAATCTACGGAGAGCTTCACAAGTTTTCGCAGATACCTTATGTTCGGTCACAGATTAAGCGGTCAATAATAAAGGCGTGCATTTAGCGGCCGACTCACCAGCCGCAACCATTTGAAAGACACAGGGTGCGAGCTGCGAGCCCACCTCGTTTGACGCAGCGCACGATAGCGTGCCGTAGTCCAGGTCCGCCACAGGAGTGTACCTGTGGAATGCGACATTACTGGACTTATGTACAGTTAAGCATTTCTATGCAGCATCGACGTTATTTCTAAGCTATTACATGGATAACTGCATATACTGAATGTAAAAACACTATTTGAGGCCGAAAAGATACACCACAAATTTGCTCGAGGAACGATTGGAATGTCACTTTACAAAATATGTAATTTCCATATCTGCAGTGGCTTGACGTAATAAAGCGCGTTGAATGCGGGCACTGAAACATATACATATAGTTCAGTTGACACCAAAGGAATTCAGTTATGATAGGCTTTATTGGATATTGGTCCGAGCGGTGACGTCCAATCTACGTTGATTTGTTCCTAAACGGATTCGGATTGTGCTGTTCGCGCGCTCGCCGGAAGCCGCGCTCGTTGGTATGCGTGCTGCCGACTACTCGCTACGAGTTGGGTTCGCGTCCACTTATTTAGGAAATATATTGAATGTTGAACATAAGTTATGAACTGGTCAATGGAATAACTAGTGATCGTTTACAAATTTCTCTAAACAGCTTTGAAGTTGAGGAGGAATATTAATTGGCTTAGGCTGTGACTTTCACCTTGGCCAAATATCTGTGATCGAAATTAACACTCATCACATTATCGGCCCGGTTCAGCCCACTGCTAGAGCTCCCTCTAAGAGCACGTCAGTGAATTCGATCTTTAGCTTTTTGCATAGAACTGCTGCCAGCCACTTTACGCTTTTTGCCACTCCACTGGAGGGCCTCGTCCACTAAGTTCGCCAGACGTGGTTCCCACTTTGAACATGTCTACAGCGGTTTACGGTTCAGGGGCACTACATTGTCAATAAGCCATAGTAAAACAAAAAGATGAACAGGATAACGTAACAAAATACAGTCTTTTATTACGTAATTTAATAAATTGCTTTATTGACATTTGAGTGACAGCCGATTTCTTTCTACTTATTAGTTATTAAAATATAATTTGTTATTTACAATGTTATGTTTTATCAAAGACAAAAAATAAAAATTTAAACAAAATGTCGAATATTTTGACTGTTTACCATAAAGTTGTTATAAAATAATTCTAAATAGCGAACGTCTATTTTGTGCATTGTGAAAATGTAATAGAATCCTGTTATAATTCTTTTGATGCTAATTGTTAAAATCCCCTGATAAATTATCCCCTAAACAATCAAGAGCACTAGTCGGGTATGTTGCCAGGAGAAGGGGATACTGACTTGAGGCTGGAGGCGCTGCCGTTAGAGGTGTAACGCAGCGCGGCCACGTCCAGCGTCTCGCCGGAGTTGTTGAACTTCCACTTGAAGACAGCGGCGGGCGGGTCGGCGTCCACTTCGCACACGATGACCACGGACTCGCCGCGCGCCGCGCCCACCACCGACACGCCGCCGCTGCGGCACGACGGTGCGTCTGCGGCACACCACCATCTCATCGTGCAGACGCTCATTTACGCTTATGCATAACACACTTTTAAATATTCAAAATATATTTATAGCAATATGAAATATCTTAGAACAATTAATGAAGTCGTCTGACTAGCCCTACATGTGTTTACGTTTCACATTTGTTAAATGTATTTCAAATGTGCCGTACATATGATAAGATAAAGATGCAATAAAGGCAAGATCTCCATCCTCTTGCAAAACGCAACGATCATATTATGTATATACAAATCATTCCCATACTCGCACTACAACATCTAAAGGAAAGGATAAATGGTTCTTGGCGTATGGAAATCACCAGTCAGAGGTCGAGTAAATGAACAGCCAAAAGGGTATTAATTACCGGTGCACCAATTTCCGTCTGCCTTCATCGGTTCCAATCAGAGAATATTATCGTATCAGTCTCTCTCAATTTAACTGTCTCCGTAACAAGCGGTCGCGTCAGGGCTGTCGCGAGCGGGGAACTCGCGGTCAGATGTATCGAGCGATAAGCTAATACATTAGAACGTACATCTCATAACTGCTAGTGTGGTGAGGTTTTTTCCTCCCTTCTTGTGGGAACAAGATTTATCTTTTCATGTAATTTTGACGAGTGTGTGGAATCATTAAGGCTTGAATAGTGACGCCGTAATGGGCTACGGGAAGATATCTAGCGGATTCATCAGATGTTATAGCGCAGCGCGCAATATCTAATGTTTGGTAGTTTGCTCTCGATAACGACCTCGAAAGCCTGGGCCTAGTTTAAGAACTTTCAGCTGTGAGCGGTCAGCGAGTCACTGGTACGCCAAATATTATCGTTAATATTGAACATATTTTAAATTAGATGACATTTTATAAAATACGAGTACATTAGCATGAGGCGATTGGCTCGTGGCAGCCCTGCATGGCTCGGCATCGTTTCGATAGAACGTCTTAGCTATCGGTTCCGCGCGACCTATCAAATCACCTAAATTGGACAGAACGGGGTTTTTCGTAAATGAGCGCTGACATGCGAGCCAGTCAGGAACCCTCTCACTGCACTAACCCTCTGTTCCTTGGTTAACCAGGAAAAATAAAATTAATAATTAAGTCACTCGACGGCAGAACCCACCAGACAGAATATGACTGATATATATGTAAATTATTCGTTAATTTTCACACATATTTTATATTCTTATCGGTTTAACTATTAATGTTAAACTGACTAATCGACAATTAACATGTAGTTTTTTTAAAATCCTCACGTCTGTATTCTCCGAAGGGGTAGGAGAAGGAGTCAGAGGAGTGTAAAATACACTCCTACGGTTTTCCTGTAAATACCACATCGTATCATGGAACAGGAGGTTAATCTAACACCATATACCGACCATAAATCAAGACTCCGAACTACTACTAAAAATTCTAAGTTAGAAAAATCCCCTAGTACCCGACGCGGGACCTCGCGATCAGCAGTGGAGCTTGCAATCACTTTACCAACGAGGTAGTTTAAACAGTAAGGCAAGCATACGAGGACATGGTTAGAAATAAGTAAAGTGATCGTTAAGCCCTAGCGTACTTTATGAGCCGTGGTCATATCTGGCGATTAATGGGAGATTGTTTTTTATCTTCTATTATTATTATTATTATATATTATTTAACTATTTGTTACTACACGGTGTAATAAGAAAGTGGCTAAATAATGAAAAGAACAAGCCTTAGTGCTTAGAAAGAATATACGAGTACAATCGACAGTAAATATCGTAAGGCTCTCGTAGACCTCTACGAAATAAACATATTTGAATTTAGCTCTACGATTTAGTGTGTGTAAGATTATTCGTACGTTAGCGTTCGTTTTCACAAAATTCTTTTCATCAGTGAATTAATTATAGTTAAAACTAAAAGTAGAGTTTTCGCTTATTTGCGAGAAGACCGTAATACGTTAGAAATTGCATCTTTCAGAAAAATATGTAGAAAGTTTGAAATCATAATTACTCTATAACTATTATACCATGACTTATGACTTTTCTGTGATTTATAACTATTAGAAGAGTCTTAGAACAATTGATTTCGAAATTAGTTTTATGAAAAGTAGGGTAGTTGACATATTAGCCATCTCGCAAATTAGCGATTTATTATTTCACAACCTCCAAGAGTGAGACAGTATACGATAGAAGAAGGATAGAAGAAGTAGTCTCGTGGAGTCATAATTTCCTACTTTCTATTTTTGATAATTTTAACGTTAACTTTTTTTTTTTTTACGTTTTTTAATGTTTAGATGTGCTTTTAGCTAAATCGAACCGTTCTGTTTATTTTAATCTCTTGAGGCCTCATTGTGTTGTACGGCACGGAGTGGGCTCTGCTATTCAAGTCAGACTTGAGGAGTTCGATTTGAAGCTGTGCTACATTTGTGTTAACATCCCTTGCAGGTATATGATATTTCGCTGTGAAACGGACCCTACGCATAGCCACGTTCTACGACTGCTTCCAGAGTACATGGTGGCGCCTCTGAGCAGCTGAACAACTCGTCTCGCGTGCCCTCTGATCACTGTCGCTGACACGCTTACCGTTGCCTCGTCGGCGTCGCGTGGTGCGGCCGAGCGTGCTGCGACCCTCACACCAACTTCGTGTTTTTTGCTGATTATTACATTTAATAATCCTCAGGTATTAAGTTGTACGATATCTTAATTCTGTTCTAACACCATACGTATGTACATACATACATATGTTCTGAAGAGTAACTCAATTCCTATACCATGTCTTTAAATTCATTTTATTAATTTCAGCTTTGTATTCATTTTTATAACTGCACTATAGTCGTCCTAAAATAGGTCCGAATTAAACCATGACAGTAATATGGATTTTTTTCGTAAATATATTATATATGCGCCCACATTTTAAAACGCACATAGTCATTCCGTTAATCGATAGATGGTAGAGTTCAATGATGGATACATACAAGAAACGCTCGTATTGTGGGGCAAAAAATACGTAATGTAACATTTTCATTTCACTTAATTTATGTTAATGTCACAATCAGAATTGTTAAAGTCAAAAAATTTAATACACCCAATTATTACTCTGAAAATTCGTTTCGGAATTTACAGTGAGATTGTGTAGTTTTGGATTGGATTTGGTTTTAGATTATGACATTGCATTAGTGATGATACCAGTGAAAGTAAAGTCTTAACATTCATTACAAATCTAAGAGAGGCAGTGGAACTGAGTTGATCGCATCTGTGCTATGTACACGTGTTAACGTCATATGTAGATCTCTTCGCTGTAATAAGCAGAATGGTGCAGATGAGCGCGGTGAGCGCTGCGAGTGCGGCGAGCGCGGCAAATGCGACGAGCGCAGTAACGTATGGTACGCACGTCGTTAGCGCGTCACGTTACGACGCAATTACGGGAAGGCCGCGACGAGCGCCATTAATAATGGACCGGCCGCAATGCAGGCGCGCCCTTATTACAGCGAGAGTTCAACTCCCGGCGGAGACACTGCGGCCCACTCTCATTGTCCTCTTCTATTTTACTGTTGTAGTGTGCCATAACTAAGTGGAACATCATTGTTCAACAATATACCTAAAACTACCTTGAGACAATCCGTGAATTAAGTAGGTATATGTCGATATATTTTTCACACGTATTCGTTTCACATTCATTAGGACTTCTAAACCATACTTTAATATTTAAGCGGTTTGATGGAGATTTTCGTAAAGAAATTTCGGTGTACGAGCTTAGAAAAAAGGCTATAATGTATAAAAGGTAAAAGGTAAAAGGTAAAGGTATAATGTATAAAATTCCTAATATTTTTGATATAATTATTCTACTAATGAACAAATGAAATTTCCATCATGTGGTAAAATGCTGCCCCGCCACGATCCCCACTGCAGGATAAATCAATTTATTCGAATGGCTCTGTCAAGGGTGGACTGTAGGGTATCTTATGAGACCTTGAGAGAAGCAAAGTTAAATATGTAATTGCAGGCGAGGCGGCGAGGCCGGCGCGCAGCTCCAGGTGAGAATACTGAAGAAAGGAAAATAGAACGACTTCTTTTTTTTCATACAGCTATCGTTACATAATTAGGAACTCTCTTTTTTTTCTGTCCTTTGGAATTTTAGACTGAATTTTAGGTTGCAAACGTGACTGCCCATTGGGGGGTCCTAGGTTCAAATTCTGGGTCGGGTACTATTGGATTTTTCTAATTTAGAATTTTTAGTAGTGACTTGGAGCACCGGGCACATCCAGACTCCCACACCGAATGTTATTTATTTTTTAGATATCTTATGAATTATAGTTATCATAACAATATGCTTATCAGTCTTCAATTCTGTTCTATGTATGAAATATTAAAAGCCAAGAATATAAATAATTTCTTTAGACACAATACCCGAGGTTAATTAAAATCATTTATTTATTTGTGTCCCTATTGACCGTAGCGGTATATTTATCTTCTTAAAACGTCTCCCTTCGAAACATTCTCTACGCCAAGGAGCCAAGATTATCAAAAGCGTTCAAGAATAATGTTTCAAAGAAACAATTTCTTAAGGGAAAGGAATTTATTGTACCATTAAAAATCCCATGTTGTGTTGTCGGGCGCGGAATTGGCAAAATAGATCGGCCATTAGACGGGAAAAGACTACATGGGAGTGACTCCATCTGCGACCCCCTACCTGCTCGCATCTAGGGCCTTTGTTTACGAACATTTTTAAAGCATTTAGTAGCCTCTTTACTTTAGGCCATGTTCAATGCAACTGTCTTAAATAACTGTCATTACGGTTAGTAAAATCGTACATTACACATTTTCTCATACGTTTTGAGATTAAGTTAAGGTTAATTGTCCATTACGTCGTATATAAAAATATTAATCAACTCGATGAATAGTGGTCCTAAATCCCAATCCGATGAATAGTGGTCCTGGTCTAGTTTAACCATTGTAGTCTTTCGTCTTCTGAGCCGATAAAAAATTTCTATAAATTTAAACGAAGCAGTAATTATTGAGTAATTGTTTCTGTGAGGTGCTCATTGTTTCTAATATTAACGATTGCTATTTTGAGGTCTTTGTCAGGTTTGCCGAGTTTCAGCAAATTATCTCGTAATTAATCCATCGCAGTCGGAACCGTGAAATTTTAACGAGAATGATAAATGACCCCTTTTGTGCGCTTTTCCACGAGCGCCGAGCCTCCCGCGCTGCATTATTTCGTCGTCTTGTCTGCATTAGCCCAGACGGAATCCTGGCCAGAATGTAATTAATCATCATTTGTATTATCTTTTTCAACGAAACAAACGCTCGAAACTGTTCTGTTTCAGTTTTGTTCTAATTACTCTTTGTTTCTGAAATATTTTCATTTAACCTTTCTGTTAACTGTTTACTGTAACAATTGGATTAATAATTCAGTTACATTTAAAAAATTTTCGTTTATAGTTCCATTCATTTCTTGTTGCAGTTCCAGTGTCCATTCAGTTTCTATTGTCAAACCGCCACTTATCGTTATGCTTTGTTTCTCAGGTTTTTTGCGATGGTCCTTAAAAATAATAAAGGAGAACATTCGGAAATAGAATAAACTGCAGGAAATAAGATTACAATGCCGTTTGCAGCCTACCATTTTCCTTCGACTATGATTTCTTTGGTCCTTGTGTTAACGATCTGTAATTAGTTTCAAATGTACCCTGCATATTTAAGATTTTTTATATCACGGTTGGCCTCGACTCTTATATATTTACCAGTATTTATCAACGACTAAATTTGTTTACATATAAGATAATTCCTTGGGATGTAGCAGGAACAGATTGGAATATTAATCGTAATAAACTAAGCCGTATGTGTTCACTGTGATCATAGATTTTGCATAACATAATGGAAGTTTCCGAATTTGAATTCGTCCATGCAAATCTGCAACGGTTTAAGCAAGCACCTACCCTGGGTTGGCTAACATAATATTTCATTGTAATATTAATTTTAACTGCTAATTATTTGTTTTAAAAATTCTCGCTACACAAGCGTAATAGGACACAGTTCAGTATAGAATATGTGACGCAGCGCCGCCGACCCAGTGGGGGCGGAGTCGCTGATCGCGGCTCTCGTAACTTTGTTGCGCACCTTCACTTGTGTAGTGGAATTTTCCTCACACAAATTCGAAGCATAAAATTTTTACGAGGTGAATTTTTCAACGTTCGGGATAAGAGTGCATCAGGCAAATAAGATCGGGTGGGCTGTTACTCTGAATTTCAAAGGCTGGCAGTAAATCATTGCGACCGTGAAATACTGTTGGCGGCAGGAAGTCCCGGAATTAAAATATAATATTGTGTTCGAGTCGTGTAGACTTAATGCATTTTAAAAAGTTATAACCGTTTCCTTGTTTGTGTTTTGCTTCTTTTTAATTATAGTGAGTTAAAAAGAAATATTCGGTTTTTAAATATTGTTCATATAGACCGGGTTTAATACGGAGGTGTACAATAAATACTTTTTAAGATATTTTTTTTATTTACTGTTATAAGAACTTGGCAATTATTTTTGACTACTTTTCTTGGTCGAATGGTCCTGGATTCAATTCTCGGGTCGGGTACTACTGGATATTTTAAGCTTAGTTTTTTGCAGACTTAGAATGCTTCGTTGCTCGAGTGGTTGCAAGCGCGACTGCCGATCGTGGGTTCCTGGATTCAAATCCTGGGTCGGGTACTAGTGGATTTTTTAAATTTAGAATTTCTAGTAGTGACTCGGACTCGGATCTGTGCCCGGTGTATGGCAATAGGCTCACCACCTATTCCATGGGACGTAAACTTAACTTGTGAAACCTGGGAGTGTACTACACTTCTACGCCTATCGCTTCAAGGATTACAGGCGTGATGCTACTATGACAAAATTCAAATATTTTTTATATTACTTTATAATATAAAACACTAGTTTTACACTTAATTATACTTACTACTGTGGATAGGAAGAAATGGGAACATTTTAAATAACCTATTGAATTATGGTTGTGAATGAACATTTCATCTATTTATCTTTTCTTTGGTTTTCGAATGCATTCATTCATTTATTCACTGTTTCATCTACCAATTCGTTCGTTCGTTTGGTCAGTCGTTAGTTCGTTTATTCATTGATTTATTCATTTATATATTTATTCAAGTTTATTTTGTAATTTACCACTTAAGTAATTTTATGTGGCGAACATTATTGAACACTAGATTAGAAACTGATTTCAATTTTTTTTTTAAAACCACGGCTCAAGAAGTCGGCTTCAGTCAGCGCATTTGCATTTGAAATTATCTTAGATAGATATTTAAATATTTACGATTGGGTTGAGTAGTTTACAAATACAGAAATGTTCAAAGCTAGAAATAAATTTTCATGGTGTTACAAGTAGTCAGAAGCGAATAGGTAAGGTAACAGATTAAAGAATAAAACGATGCGAGTTGATTCTGGCACATTTTTAAGTTCTAGATCGTTCTAGACTGTTGACGAAAATATGCTAAAGAAATAATGAGAACATCTTATGAACCATAACATGTAGAACTATGATATGACTTGTAAAAATTATCGGCGAAAAACCGTTACCATAAGCGGCAACGTGTTTTCCGCGCAAATGCTTACATTTGGGTCTTGAAATACTCACATTTGACTCTGAAGTGCAGTTCGTTGGAGACGGTCTCGCCCTCGGCGTTGAGCGCGGAGCAGGCGTAGCGGCCGCTGCTGTGCCGCGTCACCTTCTGTAGCACCAGGCTCTGGTTGCTGTGAAACACGCGCGCCGTGGCGTTGTGCGCCAGCGGCCGGTCCTGCGGACGAGAGGAATGCTGACTGTAGCTGAACATGCTGACACAACATGCTGAATGTAGCAATCGTAACATCACGCCTGTAATCCCAGAAGTGATAGGCAGACGAGTGTAGTAGAAATGAAATTACAAGAAGAAGCTGGCCGCGATGAGCCGAGGATAGAGGACGGTCATAGGACATAGACAGGACGATAGTGACTACGATGATGCAGCATTATTCTTGATAATTGGATTTTTGAAAAAATCAAATTTAAAAAAAATTAAGTGAATTTTTTCACCAAGAACAAATATGTCGTATTCACCAAAGCTAAATATTAGCTTTGGTGAATACGACATAGGACTAGCTCATTGGCCGAGATAATTATTCGTTTAAAGGTGTTTTGAGTGAGTGGCAGTACTTCATAGACAACTTTGCCAGGAATCCCAATTTAGCATTTCGCATTGTGGCGTTGCGCTTGTAAAGAGTGGGAATGGTAAAAGATATCAAGAAAAAGGGGAGCACCAAAACGAATTTAAACAAAACATTTGGGGTTTAATGGCGATCACTTGTAGAATCTATGGGGCCCAGGACGCCGATTGGAAACTTACAATGCCGTGAAATTTGTGTTTCCTGTAACTTGCCGAACGAGTGGATGCTTCTAATTATTTGTTCGTACCTAAATACTTTCATGCATTTATTTCAATTTTGTTACTAACCTATAGCTAGATTACAAAGGGCGAACTTAATGTCCAATGGCATTCTCTACCAATTACCTCGTAAGTGACTTCCACTTTTGGTGTGCAGAATACATATTTTATTAATTAAAATGTTTAATGACGACAGTTTTTTCAATCGTTGTTCTTAATTCAATCGTTTCGGCGGTCGAGCTCAAGTTTTGTTGTTGTCCTAAAAATGAATATGATACTTATTAGTATCATGGACATGGAGACATTTTCAAAAAGCTATTCTTTGCCACCGAGAACGAGTTGAGTTATATTACCAGCGAAGGGAGTATACAGCAAAAAACGTAGCAAAAAAAAGTAGGATCACGCCTGTAATTCCCAAAGAGGTAGGAAGCGGAGTGCAGAACACTCCTACGTTTCACCAGTTACGTTTATGTCCCTGGAAGTCACTATTCCGAGTCACTACTAGAAATTCTAAATTAGAAAAATCCAATAGTACCCGCCCCGGGATTTGAACCCAGGACCTCCCGATATTTATAAGTATTATTTAATTTAATCTTCATAATTAGTGATATGAATAAGTTGATTACAAAAAGATTACTTTACTTATCATAATCTTTTATACGATATATGTATGCCCTGCCCTATACATGGATAAAGCCCTATTACATTTATTTTTATATTCACTGTATGTATACAATTATTAATGTATATTTACGATTATCCCTGTTTTGTTGTATAAGATAAAATTTATTGTTCAGATTAAGAAAATAATGTAATGTACTTGCTGTTTCTTTTGTCTAAGAAAGACTTTTGGAAATAAGGATATAACTATATGTTTACATTATACATATTGTACAATTATTAATTATAAATAAAACCTCAATTGGAACTTTCGTGCTGCAGCGTGCAGTGACTTTTACCAGCAATCACCATCCTTTTATTGCTTCTTTGTTGGACACGGAGCAGTTCTCAGAATGAGAAAATTTGAGGATGTACAGAAGCTGCCAGCTCGACATTTGCGAATCGGCAAACTACACACATAAATCTTAAAATAACTCTAGTTATGTAGTATATTAAATAATCATAACATACTTAACTCTACCGTGTGTGAGTTTCCTTACGATGTTTACTTTCACCTTTATAGCTAGCGATATGTGTCACACGAAATCAAGTAACGTAGTTCATCTCGCCTGTCTCTCTTCGAGCGGGTAGACAGAAGAGTGTACTACACTTCCACGTTTCACCAGCTAAGTTTTAACACGTACTATCAAGAAATGGGTGGTGAGACTATTCCTTACTATATTCACTATTATCAGAATTATTAATTAATTGTTACTATAAAAAAAATCTTAATGCCAGTTTATGGCCACCTTCGCCATATTTAATTAAGTCTCTTAACGAAGTCCCTCAAACTACAAATAATACTCCAAAAGTAAAAACCCGTACACAAATAGTAGTTCATGATAATAACATAAAAAATGTCAATTTATGTCCATCAGTCAAACATTATCTCATTATCTGCAGATCAATCAAAAAATCGTAATAAATAACTACAGATAATATGGCACGAGTGTATATAAGAAAATTAAAATACAGTTGTGCGCAAACCACGCAATATGTTAAAGTTGGGAATTGCCTTGTGTCTGCTGGGGTTGGCGGCGGGAGTGCCAAAACCAACTGGTTCCAGGTCCGCCGAGGAGATTAAAAATTTCCGGGATTTCTTGGAAAAGTCAAAGCATGGTACGTTCGTGCTTTAAGATAGCTGAGTTTACAATACAATACAATACAACACGAATACTTTACGAAGGAATGATTAATATTTGTAAGGAGCTAGTGGTCAGAATGTTTTCTACGTCATATCCATTAATAAAGGACCAGGTTCACATCAATGTAATAGAAACCAAAATCTGTACAGAAAAGACTGTTTTTATTTATGACTGTCACCTAAAATGATTCTAACATTAATTTTCAGGGGACGGCTACCGCCTCTCGGAACGCATGCTGGCAAACCCCCAAGGCAGCGCATGGGAGAACAGTGGCAAGTTCCAAGGCGACATCATTCTAGACCAATGGCAGATCGATGCTATGGTGGATGACTTCGCTGGAGTCAGAAAGGCTTACATTTGGCCCAACACCAAATGGCCCGGCAACACGATCGTTTACGAGTTCGGCGCTGGCGAATTTAGTAAGTAAATCAACAAACATTTAATTGATCTTGAGAATTTAAATATCAATTCTAATTAGTAATAAGTTTGTGACGTGATGGAAAACCAGAGACAAGTTTCCAACAATAAATTACTGCGCACAGTTTGGTTGAATTTGTACTCTGTTCCTAACTTTACTTTTTTACTGGATGTAAAGATTCACGCACAGAAAACAATGTGAATAATCGACAATAAATAGATATATCATCTAGAGGAGCTTTAGCAAATGCATTTTATGATTTGTAATAACCACCTTGGGCTGTACACACGGACATACTAGCTGGCTTAAGTTACGTAGCTTCCGGCTTTTATTGAGTTACACAAGTTCTTTAGTGCTTTCTCACTGTAGAGATGTATATAACAATGCAGTCACGTAACAGAAGATCCCAATAAACATGTTCGAAATCTCGTCTTTTTTATGATTGTCCTATACATCAGAAGCTTTGATCTGGAACAAAAACAATCACTCAGTCTTAGCTAGCTAGCTTCTTATATTCGCAACAGGCAAAAATTTTATTTTCGTCTATATTTAATTTTTCTTTTTAGCCGCCCAGCAACAACAAGCAATTCTAAATTCCATCGTAGATATTGGAAGGAACACATGCCTTCGATTCCGTCCCCGAAATAGCAACGACAGAAACTTCGTCAGACTGACTGTACGTATATTTTTCTATCACATTTTTTTTTCTAATGTTCTGTCAAATTTGTGAACAGCAAACAAGGACATATGTCAAACAAGCCTATGTCCGGCAGTGGACTGACATGATGATGATGATGCTGAAACAAGGAAACATTTCCTTTTGAAAATTAAACCACGAACAAGTTTTTGACGATAGAAACCACATTTAACCCGTAAAAACAGTTGGTCTAAGTAATGCACATGCTTCAATAAGAGTTTTACAGAAAAAAAAAATTAGAAAATAGTTTCTTTTTTTATTTATTTATGTATACAGCAAAAAAGCAAAGAAAAATTATGAATAGCTTGTACAAGAATACCACTTTTACTTTCAGTAGGCCCGCTGGTGGAGAAATCATCTGGAAAGGCAACCTAGTCTACGTTTTCATAAAAATAAAATACTGTTTCATTACAAATGTGTTACTTCCGTTAATGTTATCAATTACTGGCTTTGACTACGCTTTAAAAACTGATCCGTAATCGATATTGCTACTGCTTCCAGGGCCGACCTGATGGCTGCTATGCAAGTGTAGGCTTCTGGCACGACCGTGGTATCCACACCATGAATTTGGCTCGCAACACACCTGGCCGCGGATGCTTCGTGCACACCACTATTATCCACGAGTGGCTTCACGTCATCGGCTTCTTCCACATGCAGTCAACTTATAACAGATATAATTACGTACGCATCCTCTGGGAAAACATCTGGCCAGGTTAGTACTCACTTCTGTTATTTTACATCACCATCTACCCTTTGTTGTTTCACTGTTTGACAATGCTCTTTTTTCAGAATGAGAAGGGTTAAGGTTATTTAATAGTTCGACTATTTTAGATCGACTCTTTAGAGTTTTGTAACAATCTACATTATCACTTTCCTTAGGTATGGAGCATAACTTCCATCGTTACGATACGAACATGGTCAGCAACCTCGGTCTGCCCTACGAATATATAAGTTGCATGCACTACGGAACCCACGGCTTCTCCACCAACGGCCGCCCCACCATTCAAGCTCTCCGAGTGAGTTTGAGTTTTTCAATGTACTCGTACACCAAACGCCTGTTAACTTTATCCGGATATAAAAGTATTATTGAAACTTAACCGTTTTCTTACAATAAGAAAATATTTTAAGGCAAAAAATAATAAAATAAGTAAATACTTATTACAACAATTTGTCGTTATTCACATTTTTGCCAAGTATAACTTCTCTTTTGAATTAAAAAAAAAAGTACATATAAGCTCTTTAACATTACAATGATTAAGGAAAGCCGTTACTTTAAAAGCGTCACTGCGGACGAAATAGTTGTATTGTAGCTAAAAGGAATTGATGTATTTATGGTAAAAAAATATTTTTAGAGCTTCCAAGGAGTGATGGGACAGCAACAATTTGTGACCCTTTTTGACTGGTGGAGAACCAGCAGGCATTACAACTGCCCCGGCGCTTGGCGTGATGATATTGAGAGTATCGAGCAGCTGAGAGAAATCGTGCATGCCGAAGATGGCAAACAATTGGAAACCGATCCTCAACAACAGCCTTTCGTGTCCGAACTACAAGAAGACGTACCCGAACAGCAAGAATTTGTAGAAGAACAAAACGAATTGCTGCCAGAGCCACAACAATTAGTGCTAGACGAACAATGATTAAACTGACCATCAAGTTGTAATATGGCTATATTTTTAAAAAAGATTAATAAAAATATAGCACTGAAATTTTTTAACTGCTATCCGAAAAAGTTGACAACAATGCAAATAAATAAATAATGATGTTGCTACTGTTATTCGTGAAATTTCATTTTATCTTTGAATAATATGATATGATTACAATAAACATCACATTACTTATCAGTACCCGGATAACCGAGCTTTGATCGGTATTTTTATATTTAGTTGTTAATATACCAATTATATTGTATTATATTGTCTTTTTAAAAAATCTTTTACGCGTTATTAAATGAACACATGAGTTAGACACATATTTTATCAATGATATAAGTTCGCAATCGATTTTTTTGGTCTAACCTCAAATCAAACACTCATTAGCTTACAATAACAATTAGTGTAGTTTAACAACGCCATCTAGTGAAGTAACTTTAGTGTTGCTGTGTCGGTAAAGCAGTAAAGTTTTTCATTGCCTGAGAACACGATTAAAACGCATTTTCTAAAAATGAAACCTAGCTAGATTGATTTATCGCCTCTAAAACCTCCGCATACTACATTACAAGAAAATCGTTGGAGCCGTTTCCTAGATTCCGATTACATATACATATATGTACGTACATAATTATGTATATACAAGAATTGCTCGTTTAAAGGTATAGAGAGATAATATTGTAAGGAATGTGTTAAAACTAAAAAGGCTTGCTTTATTTGTTTTTATTTTTACTGCATGCAAGCATTATCAATGCATATTTACAAATATCCCAATTTGGTCTTAGAACATAATTTAATTTCGAAATAAAAAATGACAACTTGAATGGCTTCTATCTCTCTCTCTTTCGTTTTTGAAATATAGGTTTTGTGAAATACAATTTCAAATGGTACAAAACATAGTGTTATAAATCTGTACCTAATTAATACCAACAAATAATTTCTGAACTGGAGAAGTTCTAGCAGAGGAAGCTGGTTCATCATCTAAGACACTGAACTATATTTAATTCTTACGAGTACAATTTTTTCCGAATTGAAATTGACGCCTATGTATGAAGAGGGAGGTAAATGTATAAATACCACGGCTATAAAAATAAAAAATTACCTTCAGAACTCTCTGCCAATCCCTTGAAGGGCTGGGGGTAATGATTATAATAAATAATAATAATATTATATTATTATAAAAAAAAATTCTAATGTGTGTGACGTCATCTACTCTAGTTACATGCTAATCACAGTTCGGCTCTACAATAAAACTTTCACGGGTTCTTATTATACATTCGCTACAAACACGGAGT
>DWJK01000238.1:0-24952 GCA_018248815.1 Croniades pieria auraria
ACTTGGCCAGCGTGGAGAACCACGGCCTTAACCCTCTCCATAAGAGAGGAGACCCATATTCCAACAGCGGAATGTTAATGGGTCGATTATTATTTCCCATATTTTTATTATATATGAAGATATTCATATATGCATTACACAACTCTATAACCTAAGTATGAACTACACTTCACTCTCCAATCTCCGCACTAGTTGACCACAACGCAGTACTATTCAGTATAGAACGTGATCGCGCTTAATGTTTTCAAATTATTGACCATGTAACGTTTCGACTGTACGAATGGCACGCGCGGTGGTAATTAAAATCTAGGTTATGTAGCATCAAGCGTTAGCGATGTGTTTGAATCTGTTTTGGACAGAAAACGCGCTTCACGCTCCGGGCAATGGCCCATTTCGTCTCATGAGTCTCAATTTAAGCGCAGATTAGCTCAATGCAGCGCTGTAAAACTAGCGCTTTGCCAACCAACATGTTTTTAGAATTACTGTGTACGGACATGCAGGACAGAGCCGAGTCAGTGCTAAATCACGAAACTCTTTCATTATACAGAGAAGAAAATAATAATGCAAGGAAAGAATATTGCTAAGTTCACTCCATGCGAATTTGCACCTTAAGGTATAAACTTTTCAGGATATTTAATGATGCAAAACATTCTATAGTAATATTCTACTGTTATAGTAGTATTGCATTAATAGGCACTTTACGAAGCTATACGGTGGATAAGATAAGTATTGAACATTTATACATCCTTTAGAATCTAATACGTTATGGCAGCAAAAACGGTCATACATTCATATTTAGGCCTGACATACCCGTAATTAACAAATAAGGCTATTTTAAACAACTACACT
Source organism: Croniades pieria auraria (assembly GCA_018248815.1). Lineage (NCBI taxonomy): Eukaryota > Metazoa > Arthropoda > Insecta > Lepidoptera > Hesperiidae > Croniades > Croniades pieria. Next base: position 850 of record DWJK01000238.1, read on the forward strand.
CTAAGGACGATTACTAATATAAAGATAAATATGATAAAAATGTAATATAAGCAATGAGTATAAAAGACGAATATAAAAAAGTTAAAAAAAGAACAGAAGCAGAGTCTGCTAATGGAGCATAAAGGATCTATGAATACGTATCTCCTCTTTCAACCAGAAACATTGGCCGAATAATTCGCTACGCTAAAACTGTAAATCAAATTAGAAAAAATGTAGAGGACTTTATATTCCATCGCATAAATCAAATTAAAAATTCCCAAGCCGAACATCATCCTGCAGATAACATGAATCCCCAGTCTTATCTCTAAATTGAAATATCTACTTCAACTTACGTAGTTATTACGGGAATGTAAATATGTATCAAAACGCCATCAAGACCGAATTCCGTAAAGCGAGCCAGGAAACGTGACGTGAAATTATATTATTCTGAACATCGATTCGTTCCAAAGTGGAGTCGAGTACAACTTGCTTTTACGGTTGGATATGCATTGATTACCGTCAAACGAAAACGTGTAGTTCGCCAAATATGATTTATGTTGTGAGCTTAATCCAAATATTCCAAACGTGTTAAGAATTGTTAGCAAAATATTCCAGAACTATTGTAACAAATCTTGCGCTATGAATAAAATAAAAAGTTGATTTTTTAATGGCTATATAATAAGCAGAAATCTCCAAAACCGGTGCGCATGAAGTAAATGATGAACGTGGAAGAAGCACGGTAGGTCTGTAAGGATCAAGATATTTGGCACTTCATGCTCTCTATCTAATCCGTCAAGGACCTGGCAAAATAATAATAATAATAATTAACTTTAGCCTTTCTCATTACAACACGAGCCCCCTTCCAATAGTGAAATGATGAAAATTTTGATGATGATGTAATTTCATGAATTAATAACAAGTTTAAAATTATGGCAAAACATATTCTGTAGTGAAAAGCAAAAGAAAAATTACAAGATCTATAGGTAAGTTTGCTATAATTTTTCAGTTACCTTCTTGCAAATCTACTGAAACAGATTCCTATATGGAACAAGAATTGGCCATGTACTTTTTCTATGTTATTGAAGGTTGTTTTAAGTTATCTGTCTATACATTAGTAAGTAAAAAATGTTCTTTATGTTCTGGCTTGTCAGTTTTTTGCAAATATTTTGCAATGATTCGATTTGTTAATAATGTCACTAATTCATAAAAATAAATTACAAATTATCAAATTTTAGAACTAAGATCTAACCTACCCATTGGTAGCCATCTCTAATATATCTCACTACAGGACAGCATTTCCTTCATTAAAATAACATTGCTAATACATAGTTCATGATCTGCCAAGTTCTAGAAACCCCGGTCGGTTATGGATGAGGGCCTCTAATGACAAATCCTGATGATCATCACAAAGGTCATATCAAACAGGCGAGCCCAGTTGTTATCGTTAGGGAGTCGCTTAACCTTTTCTGAGCCCTTTAGTGCGGAACCCGTTCCAGTAACAACAGAATGAGAAGAACAAGACTAATGCGACGAATCGCTTCAGGTCTCCCTAGCAGCAGGGAAGGATCCCAGCCCATCAGTTTGATGTAAAATAATTTAGAGAACATAAATACCTAAGACGAATGAGCGAATGAATAAATTCTATCGAAAGCGGTGAAATATGAGCGATATGTGGAACAATGTACTTTGGAAATAAAACCTAATATCATCATCATCATCAGTCTGCTCCCGTCCACTGCTGGACATAGGCCTCTCCACTGGCACGCCACTGAGCTCGATCTTCTACTCTTCGCATCCAACCACTGCCAGCCACTTTGCGTATATCGTCACTTCACCTAGCTGGAGGGCGTCCCACGCTACGTTTGCCAAGCCGCGGTCTCCACTCATTGGCGTGCCATTGGAGAGGCCTGCATGTACAGCAGTGGACGGGAGCAGGCTGATGATGATGATGATGATGATAATTTGACAATTTTTAAAATACCATAAATTTGATGTCAGTTTGTCAATGGTTAATGATAACAACCAACAGCGCAGCAATAGCGCTTCGATGGCTGGAATAATTATAATAGCAATTATCTTAAATGTGATAAATACTTATATAGTTTTGTACTACTCTGCAGTAAATCTTTTACCTCTTTGCCACAAATATAAAGTTGTAATGTCACATTTGACTTTATTTTTTTTGTCATTCAACTTTGTATTGACATCTAAATAGAAAATACATTTTTGAACTTTGGATTATCGAGATAAGCCGGATTATTATCTTTGCAGCCGTTGTTAAAATTAAACATTTCCATACTTTTAATACTAATGATTGTCGTTTAACTAATGAGTTCTCCTGCGTTTAAAACAATTTTAAAATGGCAGCAATAATACCGCCAGTCAGTCTTTTATCAAGTAGGATAATAAGAATTCTTGGTTGCAATCCCGGTCCTATGACTCTACAAGGAACAAATACTTACTTAATTGGTACCGGTAAGAAGTGAGTATATTAACACTAATACTTAAAATGACACTATATTCTATTGTGTATTAGTATCTGAAAATTGAATTAATCCCGAATAGAATCTATGGTTCGCTTTGAACTTTTCAACACAATATACTTAGGTCTGTAATGAAAAACTCTTTCAAATAATGATTCGTATGAAACACTATAAGTATCTCTTATATTCTATACTATTTATTTCCTTGCCGTAATATAAAGTGACAGTAAAGCATATAGGAATTTTCAACGGGATTCCTTCACTTCATTTTTGGAATTTGAAATTTCTTGGAATTTTAGCATCTATGGAAATTTATATTGTTATGGCCTATCTATAATTGCTAAGCCCCAAAGTTTTGCAATACTAGTTTAGTGTAGATAGTAGCAAATTAGATAAGGATTAATTTATGATCACCAATATCTTATTAGTACTTATTCATATGACGACCAATTTAAAAGTTATTATTATTGTTATTAAATATGAGAAAATACATATATCATTTTAGCCGCATCCTCTTAGACACCGGTGATAAAGATGTGAAGGATTATCAGAAGCATCTGTCTGAGGTTGTGCAGTCAGAACAAGTAGATATAGAACATATTGTGGTCACACATTGGCATCATGACCATATTGGAGGAGTTGAGGACCTATTTGGCACAATTGCAAGTTAGTTTTTCTTCCATTAAAAATAGTTCGTAATTATACTTGCTTTCATTAGAAAGAAGTCCTGTCTGATTATTACCTACAAAAATATGAATAAATATTTGTATTGCAGAAAACCCAAAAGTGTGGAAACACAAACGAGCTGTGGATGATAGCCAAGATGATCCCTTATCATACCCCCTTAACTGGTTATCCGATGGCCAAGAGATTAAAGTTGAAGGAGCCACTGTCAAAATCCATCACACACCGGGACACACCACTGACCATGTTGTGCTAACATTACTGGAAGAAAACATATTATTCAGTGGTGACTGCATCCTCGGTGAAGGCACTGCTGTGTTTGAAGACTTATACACTTACATGAATAGTCTTCAAAGGATATTGGACCTGAAACCTGGTGTTATTTATCCAGGTCATGGCAATGTTGTTGAGGTACAATAAATAATTTACTATGTTTGTTGTAACCAGTGAACATAAATGTGATTATTTTGTGCCTGTCTCTGTGGTAATTTCTTTGGCCAAGGTATAGTCTACTAAGTGTAGATGTAGAATAATAAGAAAATTTCCTAAAATTATTTTGTCTATGGTACATTTTGTTTGGAATATGTGAACTTCTATATTACATCAATTATGTTCAAATTAAAATTTAGGATCATTCAGTAGTTTTAATCATGCTACTATGTATTTATAACCATTCTCATATTGGGCAAAACTATTTATAGTGAATCTGACTTTTTTATTATTTTATTATCTATTCTTAGGACCCCATTGAGAAGATTGAATATTACATAGCTCACAGGAATCAAAGAGAAGAACAGATTTTAGATGCATTGAAAAACAATGCAGAAAAACAACTCACAGAAATGGACTTGGTAAAGATCATATATACTGAAACCCCGGAACAGCTGTGGCCGGCAGCTGCTTATAACATCAATCATCATCTGACAAAACTCACCAAAGAGAACAAAGTCAAAAATGTGAACATTGATGGTGAGAACAGATGGCAGTATCTGACACCTTCAAAAAGTAATTTATAAGTGCAATAAAATTATTAATTATTACTGAACAGTGTATTGTGGTAGCACAGGGTCTCTGCACTCTGTTACTACACCAATGAAAGTTTTTGCAATAAAGGGTTAAAAAGTTCAATAGTGTAATGTATCAATCAAATGAATCAATACAAAATTGGGTGGATCTACATGGTTCAAGTCTTGGACTATGGCAGGCAACTATACAAGGAAAGTGGAATTCACATTATTTTTCAGTAAAGCCAGATCCATATCTACTTTAAATTATTAAGCCCCATAAGTCCTCAGCACGTTACTATGACTGTCTTGTTGTTCCAGTGGTTGCAAACGTGACTACCGATCAAGAGGTGCTTGGGTGTGATTCTCGGGTTAGGTGTTATTCGATTTTTATATCTTGTAATTTCTAATAGTGGCTTGAAGTCAGGGTTTGTGCCGGAGCATGGCAATCGGCACACTGCTTATTCCATAGTGGGACGTAAAAGTAACTAGTGAAACATAGGAGTGTATTACACTCATCTACCTAATTCTTTGGGGATAGTGTGATGTTACGTACATTAATATGATGGAAAGGGGCAAAAATGTTTACTTATGACACTGATGAATAGTTAATATGCATAATTTTACTGTGATTTTGTTATCAATTTAAACAAATTTTGTTTTAGAAACATACCATATATAATTAAATTTATTTATTATTATTGTACATATCTATATAAATTGAAGGGGAAAGTTTTAAATGTAATTTTTTACTTTGTTCAGTGCTTGTTGTAGCTTTAAATACATATTTCGTTATTAACATGGAGTTTTATTAATGACTTAAACTTGGTTAAAAATATTTATATGTTACCGATTTATTTTGATTATAAGAACTGTGTAAATAAAGTATTGTAAAAATTATTTATGTTATATTTAGAAGTATTATGTAATAGTTGGATTTCATTAAATGAAAATACAAAATTGATTGGCTCGATATACAGGTGAAGTTTGTGGAGAAGAAATAAAGATTAAGTTCATTATTAAACTACCTAAAAAATGTTAGGAGTTAAGTATGTTTTTTCATACTTAACTCCTAACATTTTTTACCTACATATTATTAAAATGTGTTGAACAGCACAATGTACAGTATAGAAGTGATTATCTGTAATACCAGCAATAGCCCCAAGTTAGAAGGGGAGAAATATCCCAAGTTTTATTTTGTAGCTCATAAACTAGAAGTAGATTGTAATTCAATTGTCACAAAGCTGTTCCTGCTTTCTACAATTATCGACCCAATATTTTTATCATTCATTTTCGTGTGAAATATTTTTTCTAGCAGGCATAATACTATTAAATTAGGTGTTTTATATAAAAATACATATTTTTACTATTTCAGGGTGTTTTATTGGTATACTTTGTGCAATTAACACAAAAATATGATTCATTGTCTTAATATTGATGGATTCTTAAATGATTTAACGGATTGGTTTCCATTATACATCTGTTATAAGTAACTAAAATTGTTACAATAATCATTAGAGATTTACAACAATGTTATTGTTTTGAACAAAATATTAATAAATGGGAGAAATATAAATTAATCAATCTAACATTTAATGGCGGGAACGTTTAGGCGGATTCATGGGTTTTGGCTCGTCATGGTGCCGATTGATGTTGTCAATGAAAGATAGAAGATCTTCTTTTCTAACCGGGCACTTTATACTGTTGCAAACGGCTGCAAAAAAAAATTGGATAATTATTCATACACATTATACAATATGAAAACATTTGAGAGACCTAAGATTTTTGAAAATTAGAATAGTTTATACCCTTTAATCTTTACATAACAAGAACTAATATCGCTTAAGTCTTTGCAATGTTTACTTTTTGATATTTCAGAGAATATAAAGTCAAGAATATTATTGTTTGTTGACCTAAATTAAAAAAATTGAACCTTTATTACTGACAATGAGTTCAGTATGTCGCAGACGAAGTATCTGATGATAAGCCAATGACAAGCGTCCAGCAGTGGACTGATAAAGGCTGATGAAGATGACGATGATGATGAAGTGTGCTTGGACATCAGCAGTCATAAATACGTTACCAATATTTTGTAATTGTTTTTGAGCCTCGAAGGTTCATATAGTTAATGGATAATAATTATTTACCTGTAGCGGTACTAAGGCTGTTTGGATACGATTTGTCAGTACGTTCCCTCATGAACACCCATTTATCGTTCTCATATTTGCATTCGATGATTTTGTTGTCCAGATTCTTCAGTTTACTACTTATGAGAATTGTAGCAAACGGTTCCTTTAACTTCCCCACGTATAAATGGCCGACTCGTTTCGGTATCATACTGCGGAGTACATAATAATTAATTAATTCAATGTTAAGCAAAAGGGAGAATTATACATATAGGATTTTATCAGAAGTTACGTTTGGCTTAATTTTTCATTATTTCCTCTATAAAATAGCCTGTTTTCTTTAAGGAAGGCGCGAAAGATGTGCCGTATGTATCATATACCTAGAACCACTACAACAAATTTAAAGTGACTTTAATAATCACCAGACAGAAATATTTTGAATATTGAGAGACTTACGTCAACGTTTAAAAAAACATTTTTTTTAAAATAAATACAAGCAAAGCCTACAGGATTGCTATCTGCTTCCATCTTTATTACAGTCAATTGTATATAGTATTTATTTTAATTAAAATAATATATTATATTCAACGGACCCCTGTCGATTTTCCCTCACGATTTTCAACCTGAAATCCACGCTGTTCAAACTAGGCGGCTTCCACTTCAATACGGCGTCACATCGACCAGCTATGTACGGCTGCAACAATGTGCATCGAATTTACTAGTTAGTCGAATTTAGGAATTCGTCTAGTTATCCATTAGTACCTATTTATTTTAAAGTTACACCAACGAATGAACACTATAAAAGAATAGAATGCCTTGCGTAAAGAATGCGAGAACTTTCATCACCACCTATGCTTTAACAAAACAAAACGAAACACTTATACATTTACAGCTAAATTAAATTTATAGAATGGTTTTGTTGGTTCGCGATAGGGAAAAAGTCTCCTAAACCGCGGTGCGCATATGAGCGACGAAGTCATAAGAAGCAGGTCGGGTGGGCTCACGTCGTCGGAGGGCTGGAAGATGAGTCCGTCGGGCTCGTGCGCCAGCGTGCGCGCGAAGTGCTCGTGCAGCAGGCGGCGCGCCAGGCTCACGTGCCAGAACTGCTTGGCCTGCACGCTGAAGGGCTCGCGCTCCTTGCAGATGGCGCCGCTCACTATCGCGCGGTTCCTGCCACGAGACGCTTTATGTATTGGGCGGGCCCGAGCGGGATGTCTCGGTGAGTCGACTGGTGTCGATCGCCGTGGTCGGAGTCGACAGACGACGGTTGCTCACCTAGGATTTATAATTTCTTTCTCGATGCATTTGAGGCGCACGGGAAAGAAGGGTTCCTTCCCTACATTCATGTTTTCGAACCGTATGATATCGTAACATAGGAACCGCGGTTTGTCCCGTCCGTTTTCCTGTCTGTCCATCACCATCTCCTGTAAATTAATGAAATAATATCACGATGACCAGCAAATAATTTTAAAAATATTCTACATGACTCGTTTGCGTTTCGCTTGTCTTAATATTCAATTTAAAGATCAAAAAAGTTTGTCCTTATAAAAAAACTCATTTAACTTAACGCACGTAAAGTAATCCGGTATAAATATAATTATGTATATAAACATATTTAAAAGTGAAACTTATTTAACCTCTTAAATACATATAATTTGTACAGAACACTGAACAAATCGAAGCAAACATTTTAAAGATTATATGGCCAACAAACATATGATAGTCAGCACACTGATAATTGAATAAGCCTAGGATTTTTTTAATTTAGCTTATTTTTTTTAAGTCTAGGATTTTTTTAATTTATAACACATTATAAGTCAAAATAACTCACGCCGTCAAGAAGAGTATCCTTCAGGTGCCGATTCTCTTTATTATGTATAAACTTCAAGCCGTGAACTTTGAACGCGCAGTTGTCTCTGTCCAGCATGTACACTTCGTTTTCGTCATCGATCAGCATCAAATATCTGTATAAACATGTTTTGACATTTATTCCTATAACTGGTATTAGAATTTCGTTCATTGGTTGTTAGATTTTTTTCGGTAATGTTGTGTTTGCGTTCCTACGTACATATCGGTAAAAACTGAACAAAAAAGAAGACAGTAACTCCGCTTTGATTTTAATTAATGAATTCAATGGGTTTCAATGACTGTTGCATGGGATGCCTTATAATAATATACTTTTGGTAACCAAAAATAATTTAAACATCCATAGCCTATTATTATGCATACCAAAATTATGTCAGTGAGGGCAACACCAATACAGCCGGGTGTTTATATCGCAATCGGCTATTCGTACCTACTTCCAATTTCCTTTCGTTATCTTACCTGACACCATCAGCTTTCCACGAAACCCTGTAAGGCTTCTTCTCAAGTAGATGGATGTTTCCTTTGTCCATGGAGACAGGCTGCGACCCTGGAAAGCCGGTGCTCTTCCATTTACAGTAGTTCTGTGCTTTCTGCTGCACCTCCCTCAGCCGCGGCTGCAGATTGAATGGCTCCACGCCACTCACTTCCGGCATGAAGGTGTCTTTTTTGTGAGTTGTCTCCTTCTTGCCTTTCCTCTTATGACTGCATACCACATTAAAAAGATTGAATTTAATATCTTAATAATAAATGTATAAATATGCTTTTAATAAAAAATAAACGTAACATTACGCCTATAATTGCCGAAGGGGTAGGGAGAAGAGTTTAAGACACTCCCACGTTTCAACAATTACGTTTAAGTCCCGTGAAATAGGTGGTGAGCCTATTGCCATACACCGGTCACAATTTCAGATTCCGAGTCATTACTAGAAATTCTAGATTAAAAAAAATCCCGTGATTTGAACCCAGGCCCGCCCGATTGGCAGTCGCGGTTGCAATCACTCGATCAACCAGGCAGTCAAATGCTTTAAATAATGTAATATTTTGATGTCATGTCCAATTTAAACTTTATTTTTTATTTATTGTATTTACTATGTCGACATGGCGTTTTCTAAATTTTCTAAATTGGTAGCCATGTGAAATTTTATATTATTCACTCTATAACTGTAATTTCACTTTCGTTGTGGCAAATAATTTTAATACCTATTTTAGTCTTATTTTTGTAATATCAATTATTATAATCCCATGATGTTTTACATGCTGTCGTCGCCTATAATCGTGCTGGCACTTAGCTTGCTAACATTAATTGTATGTTTGTTTTTTTATGTATTAGTGTGCAGTATGTTTGCGATCTGAATAAATAAATAAATAAATAAACGATTGGTTTCTAACTTTGATCAATATATACAATTTTTTCGTTTTTTAATTCTCTTCCATTAAAAAATCTTAAAGCAATATTTTTTAAACATACATATGTGTCTAAAACACTACTTAAAAAAACTTATATACAAATCTGTGTATCTCCTCCAAATACATATTATGTATATAGACAAAGCAACAATCTTAAGTTAGGTACACTAGGTTCAAACACTGGGCTTAAATATTTTACAAATCAAGCATAAATATTATAGATTACAAATGATTACATAATATCAGATGAACTTCATAGTTGATTGTATCTGTTTACCAAAGAATATAATTATAAAATAGGTGTAATGCAATATTAGCTTTATACTCATGACTAGAAATGTACAAAAATAAGTAAAAAAATAGCATATTATTAATTATACATCTTACTTTGAATGTGATTGTTGTGGATGGTTCTCGTACGATGACTCCTGTGAAAAACCTGGTGTGTCATCATAATCCTCCTCTTCTAACTGATCTTCCTCTGATATATAGGCAAGAAAAAAATTTATTTGTATTGCAAAATTCAAGTTTTCTCTAAATGTGACAATAAGAATGGCATGGCTTGCTATTTTTTGCCATATTACACCAATATATCTCATATGGTGTTATTTCTATACTATTGTGTGTTTAAGTAGACTGTTTGCCAGTGGCCAGTGGCACAGACTGTTCAGCCAATGTTTGTGGACTTGATTCCTATCCGGAACAAAAAATTCTGTGATGTATTTGTACTGTGTTTGGGTGTAAATTTATCTATGTAAGATAACTATGTATTAAAAATCTGAATATGAACAATTTATTAGCTTGTGAGCCTATTGCCATATACTGAGCACAGATCTAGACTCCGACCCCCTACTAGAAATTGATAGTAAAAAATCTTAGGAAAATCCATTAGTACTCAACCTGGAATTTGAATCTAGGAACTCTCCATCAGAACTAGCACTTGCAATCAGTCAATCAAAAAGGCAGTCAACTAATACACTAACGAGTTGTTCAAGATACTATTAAATAGAAAACTAACCAATGCACCAATCTGGTCTTGGCGGTGCTTCAGGTGTGTAGTTTAGATCATCATAACGACTGAAGAGTTCCCGTAAATAATCATCTTTGTAGATACCAGGTTCCCTGAAATGATAATCAATAACATCTTAGTTAATTTTTAATAAACAATCAAATGCAGATGGAATGGATCATGGAGAACAAAAACACCTGCAATATAGAATTGGTGTCATGTTTGGTCAAGATAGTTTATTTTTTACATTATAGAATTATAACATCACTTCTATAATCCCTCAAAAGGTACATACAGGAGTGTAATAACTCCTATGTTTCACCTGTTATGTGCTCGTCACATGGTATACGTGGTGAACCAATTGTCATTCACAGGGCACAGAGTCACACTCCAAGTCATTATTAGAAAATATAAATTAGAAAAATCCCTTAGTACTCAACCTGGCATTTGAACCCAGGACCTCCTGTTCTACAATTGTGCTTGCTACCACTCAACCAACAAATTAGTCTATTGCATTATTAACATGTTTTAAAAAAGTTTGGCAAAAACACTCCTCATCATTTACAAGTTGTTTTAGTTTTACATGGCCCTACAATAAATATCTACGAGGAGTCATTTGAATATTGTTTAGATCAACATAAAATAGTACCAGTCAACTGATTAACAGTAAATAAATGTGCTGGCAACTCTACTGTTGGCCACTCTTTTGGTGTTGCAAACTAGGTGACAGCGACCACTGACCAAAAGGTGGGTTATCTGCCCATTACCACACAAAATATAAAAAAATTGCAATATCACTTATTAAACCAACTGTCCCCTGTTCACAGTTCTTTTGTTACTCTTCCTATCTCTCTCTATTAATTATTACCTCTTTTTGGAAAACTCCCTCAGTGCTACTTCCAAGCTCCAGTCCAATACTTCAACCATGTATGAGGCTAATAGGAACCCTGTCCTATTAAATCCGTGTGTGCAGTGAACACCAATAATCTCAGTTGGCTTTTCATTGATAAACGATGTAACTATTTCAATGAATTGTCTGCAAAATTGTACACAAAATTGTTGTTGATACTGTATAAAAGATGAAATATACAAGACTATATAACAAAAAGATTACAGGTTTGCTTAGCTGAAACTAAAACTAAAAAATGTATAATGGATTCAATAAAATTAGGTAAAACCACTTTGAGGGAGACCTACATCAAGCAGTGGAAAAAAAAAATCAATGATGCTTTATTAATTTTTTTTAATGTTGAGATAAATAGTCAGTTTTAATGATGTTAGTGACTGCCACATTGTTACTTGGATCATATAAGAGCTTTGTTTGTCGAAAAATTAATTTACTGTTCTGAATGTAAAGGACATTGACAAATTACTATGTAATCATATCAAATGATATAGTAGTAGTATACATATATTGAATTGGGTGAAATCTTAAATATAATGGAATGTAGTTTTAGGATTTATAACTGGGTACATTTATTTGTAAGAACAAAACTCCTACAAATACATCACACACTTAGTTTACAATAATAAGACAATTCAGTCTAACATTCAGATTTACATTCACAGTCAGCTATTATGTGTATTTTCCGAAGAGGTAGGTAGAGAAGTGTAGTACTCTCATATTTCACCTGTTACATTATACATCCCATGGAATAGAGGATGGGGCTATTGTAATAAAATTGTAATTTCAACGATATCATCTTTTGTTCTTCTGCGAACAGATCGCGATGAGATCATTACTAAACAAATGAACACCTTGTCTGTTCTTCCGATGGAGTTTCCCCATGGCCACGACACTGCAGCTTCACATATTTACAATCCATTTTCTCCACGTCTGATTTCTCATAGAAGCGGCTTGTGTTTGTGAGATCTATCCACAACCCTATCTTCATCTACAAAATATTCGAGTATATTTAACAACATTCTTATAACGCTAATATGATAACATTTGTGTGGTACGTACTTTCATGTCCCTTATGTTCATGAATAGCATTGCTGGTGTAAATCGATTTGCTTCAGGTACTTTGTCATTGAATTGTGGACCCAAAGGGGTCTTAAAGGCCAAAAACTTTTCAGCGATCAGCCCCGTAGCTTTTCGTGGACATTTTAGCCACCGATTGGGAATCGGCCCTGGGTCCTTTCGTGACATGTTGACAACTAAATAAATACGCAATACTTAAATAACAATATTAACTTAACTTGCGTTGGCTTACATACGATATACGTAATTAGACACTTATTATTAATTTTAATGATTGAAAGCGTCACCAAATTCTTCTTTTTCACCATTCACTGTTAAACCATTTCACTACTTGCTTTCAATGTGACACTGACGTTCTTAAGTTTTTAATAGTAATTGTCTCGGTACGTAACTAGAAGTAGGCAAAAGATAATATTAACAGGGTTTAATATAAGCCTTCTGTATAACCGCATGTATTAGGAATATATCTACATTTATACAGTTTCGTTACGATTTCAACGTTTTTTTTATAGAGTGCTAAATATATATTTCTGATCGTTAAAAAATAGTACAAATTTCGTTTGAAAACATTAAAAAATCAGACTCGGGAATAGCTTCACAACATACGGGAAAATCCACTGACAAATTATTTCTTAAAATCTAATATTACGTGTAATTAACAATTCCTATGTCATTGACACATGAAAATATTGTATTAAATGAAAAAATAATAATAATGAACGATATTACTTCAACTCCAAACAGAACTATTTTTGGCTGTTGACAGTAGGTACAACATACAAGTGAAGTGAAGGCGTATTTCCATTTCTTTCTTCAGTTAGGAGTCTAGCATACATTAGAAGGAGATATAAAATATTTTTGTTTTTATGTTGGCTGCCTGCACAGTTGGTATTTGCCCAGAGCTGCCTGCCATTTTGTAAGATAAAAGGGAGATAAAAAATAGTTTTATGGTGTTAAAATTTTCAAAAAACTTCGTTGCCATTCATTTTAAGGCCCAAAACAAATGTTTAAATGGACGCATCGTCCATTATAACTCAAGTGTCACGGGATGACGAACAATTAAACAGCTATGGATCCGACAGAGGTAAATCTAACCGAGTTACACCTGTTACCCACTGCCATCAAATTGGAGCGTATAATGTTACCGCCTCGAGATACATAAATATTTGTCGATCATGACCGATTTCGAAAGAATGGATTGTGAGGTGACATATGGTCCACTTGTGCATACCGTGAGAGTGCGTAGAGAGGTAAACAATTGGAACGTGCGGCACGATAACATTCCCAGCAGCAACCTTGAGAGCGCAGAGCTTGTCTTTGAAACAATTCCACACAGATTGACGTTCCATGCTTCCGCGAGTGGTCGTGGCCGGTGGTGTTTTTGTGACGTTCACGTGAAATGGATGTTTTAGGATCTTCTCCGGGAGGGCAACACAACGATGGAGACGGTGTGGCGGTGGCAGGGTCCACTCCGCTGGGGGGTAAGAAGTCTAGCAATGGAGGTGGGTTCTTGCGCTCGTTGCTCTGCTGTTGGCGCGGTGGCCGCGGAAAGGGGCCTCCCGGCGGAAATGGCGCCAACAGCATCGATGGCCGGGCCTCGCCCCCGCTTCTGGTTATGTCGGAGCACGCTCCACGACCATTGCTACCACCAGTGAGACATCAGGATATGCATAAAAAGTGTATGGTCATTGACCTCGACGAAACATTAGTACACAGCTCCTTTAAAGTAAGTTAACTTTCTTTTTATATCTCTATCCGTTTTATCTCATCTTGTACAAATAGGAACTCCCATTAAATTCTATATAAGCCCTCTTGTTTACTTAAATGTGTGGGCCTGTTCTTTATACTACATGCCGCTCCTTTAGGTTAATACATGTTTCTTTTTTCTCTGTCACATTATTAAATTTTCCATGATATCAACGAAAACAACATAGCTGTTGGGTTTGTTTATTTATTTGTAAAATATTCCACTACCTAAAAACATTTTAACTGTGATATTAATATACAGGTAATGTTAAATTTAAAAGTAAATATAGTCTTCTAATAAATATATGAAGACTTTGTACCATCATCACATCCCAACAATATAATTATCATAAATATATGTAAGATTTCAATAAACCAACTTAAAAAACTGTTACCTATTCAACATATTGTCACTCGAATGTTTTATTTTTTTAAAACTATGTTATTGTGCAGTTACTGTAGTGTCAGTGTAAAAGTATAGCGCAGTTGACAAATGTCAGATATTACCCGATACAATGGTAATGTTATAAAATCTTAATACTTGCTGTAAACCGTATGTTTGGTGCACTAGTGTAAAAAATTAAACTGGTTCTGTCTTTTGATAGATTGAAAATACAGGCATAAATAACTAAAACCAATTATTGATATTCAATAATCCTTTCATATATAAACCTTCTCTTTCTGCAAGAAAAACTATAGGCAACAGTGGAATGATAAAACATACATACATATTGTATGATTTATTTCCCATATGGATAGGCAGAGATTGGGAATTTGCACCTACTATAGTCCTGGCAGATTCCTTTCAAATGATAAAAGAGTTAACGATAACACTATTTCATGATAATTTATTGATAGTATCACATGCGTGGGAATTCCTCAAATAAACACATCTATCCCCCATTCCATTAAAAGTGTTCTGGATTATATTATTTACACAAAAATGAAAGTATATTGAACATTTGATTGCCGCTTCTCAAGCTTAGGTTTACAGTATTCATTTATCAGTTCAAGTTTATTGGCTTTGCACATGAACACTTTTGTTAATTTTATTCTGTGTCATGTTTCTTTAACTACTGTTGTAGTATTGTGTAGTTGAAATCAATATGATGTTCAAATAGAGCTCTGAGTTAGTATTTTTAAAGTTTTTGCTGATACCATCAACTTCAAAAATTTTTTTTTAGAAGCATTTTCTAGTAGCCTCTCCTCAGCCTCGCTGTTGAATAGTGTTTATAGTGGAGATTAAAAATATTCATTGGTTCCATGTAGTTATTTACGAGATTGTAAAGAAATAGTCCAGTTTCAGTAAACGACAGCCTTTTTAAAAGCACATTAAGACATAGTCGCTATAGCGAGCACAAATGATTAACACATTTGTTACATTGATAATGTCCTTGTTATTTGCTTGAACCATAATACTCTCATCATATATTTTTAATATGTTCATTTTTTATCAAACTAGTATACATTAGGCTAATATGCTGGATTGTGTCATAGTAACCCTATTTTCATCTGAGAAGCAGTTGACAATATTGTCTCTGTATATTTTTTTATGTTCCATGAGTCATGAACGGGTTAAAACAATAATTGCCTCTGTTGCCTAATTATGCAATTACATAATGACTTTAATCATTACGATTTTTAACCCTTAAATGCTGATAGTACAAGCATATAATAGTAGTTTAAATCAGTGTAGCAGTATATTTGTGTAGCAGTAATATTATGTAGTAGTAGTGTGAATAAGGACAATGTTCTGAAAAGTTGCTCATATTATTTTCTCTTTACAACTTGAGTCTCTTGACTCTTGAGTGTTATTTTATCAATGTGCACTGATGTTCTTGACCCTTAAAACTATCTGAGAAATTCTATGAATGAGTGAGTGTTCTATGGTTTTACCTGCCCTTTATAGACAATATCTTGTTGTCATTTTGAATTCAGACATATTGAATAAAAAAGATCTAAACAAAAAAGCAACCTCGTTGTATACCTAGGAAGTAATTACCAATCTACCAAAGAAAATAAAGCTATAGTCGCCTGATTGCGTTAATCAATTAATACGCTTATGCTTAGCCTTCTTTTTGAATTTTATTTCCTTACTCCTAAAAGTCATTGCGTGATGTTAAGTTGCCTAAAACCTTTTCGAAGAACTAGGTTATCGAACACAAAATTAATTATTTAAATCTAAGTAGTACTAGCGATTGGCGCCTGGAGAAAAAGTACAGATTGTTAATGGTATGAAGATAGATGAGTGAATGGAAATAGTTGTATAATTTAAGGGAAATTTAAATATTATGACTGCTTTGAGCTATGTATAAACAGGTCGTAAAACATACCAAGATAATAGTGCAATGCATGTTTGTCTTTGTAACACTTGGCATTGTCTGTTATCGTTTATCAATGAAATCAAAATGAAATATGAATGACTAATATCGGAATATTTCCTATTGTCAGATATGTTTATGTTGTATCAAACTATTTACGAAAATGTGTACCTTGAGAGTACATCACCTTTTTCTATTGCTGGGCGTCGTTTAACCAAAAGAAATATTTAGTTGAAACGTCAATAGAATGCTTATTTATAAATATCGCTGCCATGAAGTGATTACAAAGCGATTGTAAAGTTCTTATGAATGTAAGTGCTATTTTATGTACTCGTAAATTTTAGTCTATGGTCTTTATATAATAATAAGAGCGGTGAAGTGTTGATATATTTGCAATGATTTTACCTTTTTTTTTTTCTTCAAAAAGTCACGTTCTTCGTACACAAAATTGACATTCCGTCCCAAAACTTTCTGGAATCAATCGTACCTATTATCTAGCCACGATCGTATATAGGATATTTTTTGTATAATTTAATGATATGAAACTTAGTACATCAGTGTTGGAAGGAAGCCGTAACCCGGTATCGTTTCGGGTATCCTTTGAAGTTTTTTTCCCGATATAAAAAAAGATATATCAGCAGTGCAGGGTTAACAGTAGCGTGTCAATTACGTGGCGGGAACGATCCGCGATGCTAAAAAAACTCTGTAAGTGTTTACCTTTCATTATCTCCAATTGACGTTAATAACACTGTATCTCGGAGTAACGAGTCGAAAGTGGTCAGATATGCTTGATTGTGCCCGCTATTTCTTTTACAGTAAAATTTGGCACACTCGTGTTTAAATAATCGCCGGTATTGGGTAATGACGACCAGCAAAATCGTAAAAGCCGTATGAAAGTTTGTTTAATACACACATCTACTCGTTTTCGAATTAAATACCGTTGGCCCTGACTGTGAAGAAAAATATGTGGGAAAAGAAATTTGTATACCTCCAAGTTCTTCATAAAGTTCTTTAAGGCAAAGTCTGCCTAACCCTTAGCCTTAGTCGTTCCTATTCTGAATGGGAAGCCGTGTCCAACATTAGAACTACAAAAGGGTTGATGACACCTTCACTTTAAATTAGGGCTGATAGAGAAAAACGAATGCAGGTCAGTTCGACGTTCATAAGTTTTGATCGTTGCTTGTAGATGAGAGGAACGAAAAGCCAGATATATCCGGCAAATTAATATAGACCCATGCTGTACATGGGCTTTGAAGCACGGAAACGCTTACGAAAACTTGCCGTATCCCGCAAAACATCCTATCCTATACAAGAACGTTCATAAAACGTTCACATTTACATATTGATGTATTAATAAACAGCAAATATTACGAGCTGGCGTCTCACATCAAAGGGACTGGTATACTCGTAAAACTTCATTAACATACAAAATTTGGAATAAAACAAGTGATCCGAAATGATTTGATTGGTCGGGCTTTTCCCGTTCGGCGGGAATCTACAATCCGTGCGGCGTTGCGGTGTTTCGGATTTCTGCGTTTCTCTCGTGTCGTTTATGAATATATTAAATTTAATTGGTCGTATATTGCAGAACGTGTTATACGTATTGGTGCTAATCAGTTATTCAATGTCCATTCATTCGTGCGCGGAGCGGCGCCTTCCAATCATTACGTGTGTTTACACTTAGGTGACAATGTATTCGCTCGATTCATAGATTTGTTATTATTATTACAATCATTTGCAACGATGTAAATATATTTTGTAACAATTTTTTTGCTTTATACGTTTTTTTTGTTATTTAGTTCGCGTAATCTAAATCTCGATACAATACTTTTGTGCTTCATTTCAGTCTTTGTCGCGATTTGTATTCGTCTCTTATTCACTCTACCGATCTGTTCTAGTGTTGTAAACTTATTGGGGTATAGAAATGTAGGAGATGTCAATAAAGTGGGGTACTAGAAGAGGATAATGGAAAAAAAGAGATACAGGTGTCAGATATTGTTTCTCAATCTCCAATAGGAATTCCGAATGAGATGCTTATATTATGTATATTATTATTATTATCACATTATAACACACCGTTCTTTACGGCGTGTGCAGAGCATATACGCAATTATGTATATATATGTATTAGTAAAATGAATCGTACTGCGATTGTGTCGCTCGCCTCTGGTAGAAGAAATTTTATGAAAACCAGCCTTTATAATAGCTACATTTTATTGTTGCAATGAGACAAGACTACTCGTATTAACAGATAAACATATATATTTTTACGTAAAAGTTTAAATAGCGACGAATTTATCAAAAAACTCTGAGATAATTCGATTCGTTATCACGAACATAATCCGTCATTCAAAGGTGCAGTTAGGTTGAACGATGTACATTTTGTTTTGTTTTTGTGATTTTTTGGATAAAAATATACATAGATATAACATAAGTATATTAATGAGTAGGCAATGTATTATATCGGTTATAATTTTTATCTGCATTGTCCTATTAATAAAAGGAAATTTTAAATATTTTCGTTTCGCTACAGCACAATTATATGCACCCAAAGTTTTCGGATACCGCTTTGGATTGACTATATTTCGCGGAGGGATGTAATACTGTCACTTTTCACTAGTTGAATTACCTTCGTACTATACTATAATAGTATGTATTATATGTGCGTACGAGAAGAACTCATGTACGGCTAGTTAAACTAAATAATTCCTAGTGCACAAAGCCATGTGGCATAGATATAAAGGTTTAATGAAATCGCACGTTGGTCCGTATCCGTTCTTTTGTTCGTGCCTATTCTAATTGTTGTCCGTTGGGGATCGTTCGTCGCGAAAGCCGAGCTCCACTTACTTATTTAATGTGTTGAACCTCATTCGAGCTCCTTACATACTTTATACTGGCCCACCGCCCGAGTTTCGACGTCGATTGTATGGGTACATACTCTTGACTTCTTAATTGTTTAAAACTTTAGGCGGTTAAAGGCGGATAGTGCAAGAATTTCTAACTGATTCCTTAACTATTGTAACGAGATGATAATAAACTGACCCCTGGTTCCAGGTAAATCTGTGAACATACCTCCGTGGAATCTATTGTTTTCCGTAATCGTTTCCTGATTTCCATTATCGGAAGTCACCACCTAACAAAAAATATGAAGAAAACCCTTTAAATAAATTCCAATGCTCAAAACAGAATATTTCGAAGATAGAGTTAGGAATCTGGAATTGTAAAGTCAATCGTCGCCAAAATTAGTCCTTACGTATTGATACCATTTATAATTGTGTTTTTATATTGCCTTAATTAATTATAAATGTTTCGGTTTTATTTAATCGCTGTAATAATTTATTATTAGCATACCTAACTCGATTATGAACACGATAATTAGCATGACCTATTCCAACATGGAAATTTCATACCGGTGTTATAATTTTTATGTTGTACTGTAACGAAAGATTCACAGACCTCATTTTAGATTTGTCCTTGACATTATAAATGGGAACATTCGATATAATGTCTTATTTCTTGTTTATTATAATATGTATTTGTACGTTAACACATGTGTTGTATTGGAAAAAAGACATGATTCCTCTGCGAACCTCTTTGGGGATTACAGGCGCGGTATTACGTATGTTTTTGCCATTAAGACCTCTCTCTCTGTGATTAGCATTTTTCCTCTCTACCCACTACTTGATAACCTCGTTTTATTTAAGTATAATTTATATATCTTATCGTAGTACCGTATCGTATCGTAGTAACCGTTTCTCGCCGTTTCCATTGTTCTATTCCATTTTTTATACTACATTTCGAACTTTCTACTCCGGTTAAAGCCTCATGATTTTGTTGAATGGAATTCAACTTGAAAAAAGATTAAACAATGAGATCTAGTAAATGGTAATCCATTACTGGACTTATTTCGCTCGAAGTCACCGTCGTGAATGGTGTAACAATTAGTTTTTTTCTAATTATGTCTTTTATCTCTCATCTCCTCACTGTCGCATGTTTTATTTTTTCGTCTACAGATCTCAGCAACACAAAAACCGTTGCATGTTGTTCACGTTGCGCATTTATATCATTTCCATTTTTTTCTATCGCTCAAAAGTATACCTGCTAGAGTGCTCGCGTCGAAGTTTATTTCGTTTTTTGCAGTATTTTACGCATGCTTTAATTTATTATCTTTTTTAAAAATTTACCATAAAATATATTTACTAAGGGATATATTTTACTTTTGCTTTTGGATATACTTTTGTGTGCTTTTGAAAATTTATACTGTCACTGTTGTATTTTCTTGTTGTACAATGAGGAATATTTTTATTGTATTGTATATAAATCGGTTTTCTTCAAAAAGGGGGCAAAATTGCGTCTTTAAAACACTAGTTTGATTTTGATTTCGAGGTTTCATAATCTAATCAATGTCCATAAAATTTGTAAATTAGAAGTTCGTTTATACTCATAACTATTACGCTGTGACCAGAACATTTATAAATATTTCTTTGAATTATGAACACTTGTCTTGCAACTATTATGTTCGCCATTTTTTATTTCCCATAAAAACTTTTCTCCATTGTTCTTTTCTATAATTATATTTCAAATTAGAAACTACTCGTCGGAATCTCTGGGCCCAAGGTCTCGTTTAATAAGGACTTTTATTATGTTTCATTATTGTTTATTTGCTGGACGAGGTAAATTACCACAAAAATTCGCAAGGAAATATTCAAAAAATATAATGTTATGCAGGAATCCCAAGCGGACTGCGTTGTTTCGTTTGAATTGAATTTGCAATTATATGGCTATTACATGAATAATATAGACGTAAATTATTATGGTGGCCATGAAATTAATCGTGCCACCATAAAAAAACAAAAGTGCGCTCGGCTCGGGAAAGGCAATCACAATTCCGACGGCAATGATTTTTAGGGCCCCATGATGTGTCTTCTATTGTAAAATGTTATACGTTTCTTGTTTTGATCTTTTAGAGTTTTATGTGTAATAATAGTAGAATTTACGTACAAGAATTGCAGAATGCAATGACATTAAATTTGACTGTAAATTAATTACATAAAGGAATTATGTGATTCGTGTTAATATATTTATGTATTCAGGGTATATTGTGGGCACATACGTAACTTACATCCTGAATGATAAGAGGCTCCGCAATGTTTGATAGCGGTTTCTATATACTGGGACATGGGTTAATGACGTCATAACTTGCGGTACAATGTGGTTCATTTTTTGCTTCGAAAAATAATAATCATATCAGAACCATACTCTTGGAATATTTAACCTAAAGGAACTTTTTTAAACGAATTGAATTTTGCATTATCATTCGATTTCAGCGATTTGTGACATAATCATTTGAGTGTTATCGTGCTGTTCCGAATTTGACATTGTATTTCCTCCATCTCGGAATTTTTGTGTTTGATCTTTGATAAAACATTTTTATTGTGTTCATTAAGTGCGTATTACAATTGTATTGTGAAGTTGGAATGATTAAAACAATTGAGTATTAACCAGAGGATCGTGCGAAGATATGCTCGCTAAAATTCAAGAATCTAAAAGAAATGAATACACTTGATAGTTTAGGGTTACTTTTGACGGTTATTCGTAATCAGTTAAATTATTCCTAACATCAAATTTGGTAGGATAACAAAAGGGATAATACATGTTTTTTCCTCCTCCAACCTGTACACCCCAAATTTGAAATCAAACGCAACAATCTGAAGATCGTGCGAGAAGTGATAAAATAAGAGAAGAAAAGTATACAAACAGAAAATCAGTGACGACCGCAAGACGAACGAATCTCGTTTCATTTGGGCGTTTCAGTTTGTGAACTAGAGCGCGCCGAGTTCAGACTGAGATCTACTTAAGGGCCCGCAAAAACGGAACGGGTAATACGAGATTCATAATGTGTATTATATGCAGTGTTCTTACTGCCTAAACATGACGCAAACCTGTTTTGGACGGCCGCAGCACTCTCGATGAATCGCGCGTCCAGCGTCTTGATGAAGCAAAAGAATTTTCACATAAATATTAAGGGCTCCGTCCTTAGTATCTTACACGTTATATATCTCAATTTTCTCAAAAAAAAAAACTTTCGTTTAATGTACCTGCATAAATTATCTTCATTGCAAAGAAATGAAGCATCAGTGAGAAAATCATTCCCAATCTTGCGATTTTTAGGTTTTTCCAATGCAATATTTTAGTACTGATCTAAAAACATCGATCATACTTCATAGGCATGTTGCGTAACCCCTTTTGGGCCCGTCAAAAATTGTTTCCGCATTTTATTATATAATTTCCCTAGGTTTGGAAACATTAAAGTCATCTATCGCTGAAATATTAGAAATAAACTGGCTTAGACGCCGACCGCGATGTCGTAGTTAAACAACTGTGTTAACTTGTCATAATATAATTTTATATTTGTGCAAACTTACAATCCTATTTGACGCAACATTGCGTGCATTTTTGTGTTATTCATCTAAAGTTTTACGTGAACATAAGCGTTTACTATGTATTGGTTTATGTGTAATACTTTCTATAAATCTGATGTAATGTAATCTATGGTAGAATTCTAAACCGTTGCGTTACTTCACCCTTCCCCTCAATGTTCTGGTTTCTTTTGATTTGTTTTTTGCTCAGTTGGATTTTTTTAATTTATTCAGCAAAATTCGCTAACCGATTATTTGTTCATTTCATCCCTGTCGCATGAATCAAATGTTTTTTTGGCTATGTTTATCCTCGAAAGTATGTTTACTCAAAAATTGCGCATTAGAAACACAGGAAGAAAGAAAAAGTAAGAAATAAAGAAAGAAAAATTATATTCACGGCAACAACACGCAGTACGCAGAGAGAATACGTGAATGACCGTTAATAAGCTACACTTAAATATAAAAAGGAACACGAATACATATTTAAATGATCGTAGATTTACTGGATCATTTGAACTATATGAGTCTATGAAATCAATATACTGATTTTCCGCTACCTTTACAAGCCGACATGGTTCTATTTACGACACAATTTCCATCACGAACCCAATCGGCTCGATGACATGATAATTAAACATAAGGCTCGGTTCACACGACACTATTTATAAATGATTGCGAACCCACAGAAATATCTATTTTCGTCTATATTGATTTTAAACACAGTTCCCTTTAAGGTCGTTCACATGGTACGCAGAATCACGTGGTCGGTCTATAAACGGAGCCTTATATTGTATGTGTGTATGTATGTTTTTGTAGCCAATTGCTGTAACATTACATCTCGTTAAATATTATCTTCAGTGCGATCTTTATAATAATAATCTTCGCGGTTTTTGTGTTAGCGGCCTCTATACAAATATTACATTAAATTACATCACGCTTGTATTTCCCCCAGTGATAGGTAGAGGGTTGTATTACGTCTACTTTTCACGAGTTATGTCATACCTTTCATGGAATAGGTGGTAAGACTACTTAATTACCATAGACTCAGTCAAGTGCAAACTCCGAGATATCAAAG
>DWJK01000239.1:0-24945 GCA_018248815.1 Croniades pieria auraria
TAGAGCGTTCGCTTTGCATGTGAAAGGCCCCGGGTTCGATCCCCGGCATCTCCAAAAATTTTTTTCTATAAATTTTAAAATCTTGTAGTTGATAACATAATATAATATACCAACATAATATAACTATAAAATAAAAGACTTATAAACATTTTCTCTCTTTAATAAAGGATTTAGGGTCAGATCAATCTAGGCTGTCATTGTAATAAGTATGCATAACATTATCGATAAAACAAGTCTTAAAACGAAATGATTCTAATTTGTTCGGAATCAGTACTAACACACAGACGAATTAAATAATTTAAATAGCTTTTACCAAACCTTTGGCTGTTGCTATTCAAAACGAACTAAATGACAATATACATAATACAAAGTCTTTTAGGATTAAATTATTAATATTTTGTTTTAAAACGATTAGTAAAATCGAGAGGCACTCGTCAGAACAAGAGACCGACAAGAAAAACATGTTTTGTAAAATTTTATAACGCAGCATTGATCGTGGGAAAAATATAAAAATACTATATTTAATCTCTAGGAAAATCTGTAAAATATTTTCTAAGGCAACGTCATTTTATTGAACCTCTTCGTATTCTATACTTTCTTTTAATTTAAAACGGTAAATTAAAACATAGATGTAAAAATCGAAAATCTCTAGGAAATACAATTTATAATCATTTCAGTATTATTCCATATCGTACTTTCACTTTAGACATTATATTTCATGGTGTAAAAAGAAAATCAAACCACAAATAAAAAGACTATTTTAATTATATCGACATTAAATCGATTAACACATATTAAAACGAATGAATACTATTGACATTTACTAGGGAATCGATTGTTTTATATCGAGAAAATATATATACAGGTGCAATTTAATCGATTCCATATCAGAAATTATTGAACACGATTCGAAAGTACGATCTTAAATCACGAACAGTGCTAAACTAGCAACACTAAGGTATACAATGAACACATTGTAATTTATATCTAAACAAACTTAGGCTACATTGCTACGCCCTTGAACTTTATACAGTACGATTTCCAAACATCTACTTTTACATATTTACGCATGAACTGTTAAGAAAATTTCATTGAAATATTGCCAGCAAAGAATGTATGTTGTACGCATAGCAACATAACCCATGGGACTTACGACAATTCATAAAGAATATCGAATTACAGCCTAATCAGACACTCATAAGGCGACAGAATAAAGAATCATTGAGATTAAGGCTAATAAAATGTTTTAACAGTAATTTTTCAATAAACATCATGCCTCACGTCTCACAATCGTTAGGTATACGGATAAAGTACAATTTTTAAGACGCATCCAACAATTTTATTTAATTTATCCACCCTCTCTCTAATGTAACATTGAAACATATATTCGTCAGGAATGTCAATAGAAATCTAGAATGCAAACGACATGCAGACAGAATGTGTCAATTGAGGGCCGCTTCACACCATGTCAAACCTTGTTTTTAAAAACCAAAACAAAATAAAAAAAAACTGTATCGTTTTTGATACCAAATCAATTAAAAACCCGAACACATAAAAACTTTGCGAAGAGGCCCTGAATCGAGTCGACGTACACACTTAAATATTAACCAACTAACGAGTATACGGAAACAAGCTCGCGACTAATTTTAAGAAAATTTACATCGATATTTGACTGACCGTTCGTGTACATCACACATACATTGTCATTCAAAACTTTCGCATTTAGTAGCCACACTGACTCATCCATACTATTAAACAACCATAAGAAGAAAAGACAAAATAATTGTATCTAATAAAATTCAGTTTAAAAGTCATCTAACGGCATACCTTGAATTTGATTTCGATGGATGGACGATTTAAACTTGAATTTGGTTTCGAAGCGTTCACAATACTTATTCCACGTAATAAACATGAAATAGTCAAGAGTCGAGTGATCGGTCAGCGCAACCGCGGAGTCGACCGCTGACAACACAATCTATCGGAAATTATAAACATTTCAGCATTAGCATCTAATCCGATATAACATTGAATATGAATCCATCGTAAGTAATGCTAGGAGTGGCAGTCGGCGGCGGGCTTGGGCGCGGGCGGCGCGCCGCACTCGTTGCTGTTGAGGTCGGTGGCGGCGCTAGGCTCGCGCGGCGGCGGGCGGCGCGGCCGGGGCGGGCGGCGCGGCGGGCGGCGCGGCCGGCAGGGCGGGCAGGGCGGGCAGGGACGGCGCGGAGGCGGCCGAGGCGGGCGGCGTCGGCGCGTCCACGTCATTCTGCAACCATCCAACGCGCTGAGCTGAGCCGCCGCCCGCTACAACAAGGCGCGGAGCACGGGCGGGGAGGGACGCGGGACGCGGACGGGACGGGGGCGGGGGAGGGGGCACCGTTACTCGACTCGCTACGGAACCGACCGCTTTACTAACGTGAGTCGACTGCCTCGGATGTGTCGAACCTACGGCTATACCTGGCCCTCAGCTGTGATGACAAACTATGCTAGAAAACCCTAGAAAAAAATTGTTACTATAATACACAAACTTGATATCCAATGAACGATTACGTTGCAAGTGCGAACTTTCTACCGGCATGTGATGCATTTTAATATGTAAACCAAAAACTAAAAAAATATATACCTGCACTAGCCACGACTTGTCGATCGCTGAATGAAAAAGTACTAGTAGCTATTGTAACACTAAACATGAAGTGCTAAACGTTGAATCTTTTACATCTCAAAAATTGGTGTGTGGTCAGTATCGAGACAGTCAACCATCATTCGTAAAGCGGCCTCTACACTCTGTGCTGATGACATAACGCACTAAGATCTATGAAAACCAAAAATATTTGGACTCACAAAATGTATATTCAAAATCCAAAATATATAACTGAACAATGGACTAGATTTACTCGTAAAAAAACACTTATCAACTATAAATTGATGACGAAGTGTTTAGTGCGGAAGCGAGATAGCCGAATGGAGATTCGTATGTGAGTGAATGAAATCGGTAGGTGTAAGCTTGTACTGAATGATTGGAGGTGCCGCGAAATGAAAGCAACCGTATTAAATACACGGAATGTGAATTGACTACTACTTATGAATGATCACAGAAAGAGCTGATGGTTCACGATCTGCTGATATATTAAATCCATGTTGCTACTATAAAACCCATGTGCTTGAAAACTATTATATGGTTGTATAATATGACAGCTCGCTTCCAAGACTTTTTTACTTCCCTACGCTTATAATGGTACTTTTTTTTATATTCTTTACGGTACATCTTTTATAGGAAGATATGTTATGTACAACAGAATGGATTTAACATATCTGATGAAATTTTATAAAGGATCAGCACGTGTCGCGAGCGTTGTGCGGGCGCGCCGGTCGCTACACTCCTCAAAAAACAGAAATGTATAAACAAAACGAAATTATTAAAAATAATTGTATCTCGTTACATTGGCACTAATTTGAAAAAAACAGTGTAAAATTGGCAAAAATCTATGAACCTAATATAAACATACCTAAGGTTCATAAAAGAGGCAGCTACAGATATTTTCACAAAATGCGAAAAAGTATTTTAAAAGAATTAAAAAAATGTTGCTCTTTTTCTTTTGAGGAGTATAAAGTATGCATGCAAAGAAACACAAATGCACAAAGGTTTGTGGAGTACTGTATTATTTGAAACTAGCCAAGTGCAATTTCATACTTGCAATGTTTATAAAATCTTTTTGTATGATATATAAATTACAAACATAACAAGAATCGTCTAATATTGTCTAGTATTAGTCAGTAGGCATGTTGTTATCACTATGTTAATCGATAAATAAAAGCCTTCAAAGCCTTAACAAAGGTTTTGAAAACTTTCTTAAACCACACCATTAAAATTACCACTAGACACCCACTGGAAGTGAAAAGGTTCCTATGTTTAAGAGGTAAAATATTATTTTGTATACAAAATTGCATTCCCGTGAACAGTTGTGAATTGTTAAAATATTTATTATTAATATTGAAATGAGTTTATTTATTATTTTATTAAGCGTTAAGCCAGTCAATGTTACAAATAATATAGCATGCATGATGTAATGTTCTTAGTGAATTGTGAGTTATGTGTATAAATATAAATACATAAAAAATATAAAATAACTGTAATATAAAAATAACTCAAATTCATAACAGTTATGCTAATATAGTATTTTTAAATATATCGTTTAAAAAAATATTGTTTTTAATAGCTTCATGGAGATTTTCCATAGAGCAGATAAAGCCTAATAAATTATCAAAAATAAAAGAGTCAATAATGGATATTAGGTGAAATCAATTGCTATATCAGACTCCTCATAACTTCGCCTTTTCTTCATTTAGAAAAAAAAAAAAATAAATGACACTAATGTCATGCACAACTATATTGCTATTTAAAATGTGATTTACTAATATTGGAGGCAAGGCAAAGGAAAACGCTTAAAACTGACTGTGATGTAAAAAATGCGAAGGCACATATGAACAGAGAATATGAAAAATGTATAACATAACAGTTAAAAAGGACCCACAGTAAATAACAATATATAAATAATAATTAATCGTACCTACAAAAATAGGTAACTATAATTTGAACATAACATTCCCACTGTAAATATATAAAATTAATAAAAATATATATACATATAAATATGTAAAATACACCTAAAATGTTCAAACAATAATTCATATAAGGACTATTTACATTACGAACATTCAAAACAAACAGAAAATTCTTTATCAGTTAATAAAATCTATAAATAAAATAAAAATAATTTCTCTATGAAAATATACATAATATAAAAATCACATACACATACACACATAACTTTATACATACATAATTGTCATTTTTACCTGTTAGAATGTGGACGATGACAATAAAACTGTAATTTCACAAACATTTTCTAGCTCCCAATACGTAGCCGACTAAAAAAAAGTACATACATTTACAAAAATAGCTACAATTTGCGTTATAATTTTACACCTACATACAAACATACGTTAATGTGACAAATACATACATGTAATAAGAACAATGATCCAACATTATTAACTTTCCTCACTGATATTTTAAACGACCAATGAAATACTCTATTCAGAAAGTCATGCCAATTTTTAACTTTTATAAACTCATCTATAAAATCTAAATTGTATTAATATGAATAGTACATTTCTTATTAAACCTATATCTAAATAATTTATAATCAAAATATTATTAAGTATATATCAAAGCCATATAATATGTTCACAATAACTACAACTTAGTAAGTCTCAGCTACAAAAATGTTACCTCTTAAAGTAATTGCAATACTTTCAAAATACCAATAAAAATATATAATCCTAAGATCAACCTAAATGTATGTTCGACACACGAATTCCAACTTCCAATATTGTTCTGTCTAATGAACGTGTCTCTAACGCTAACAATACTGCAAATACTGGCAACACTGGGAGTCGGCTAGCTGTCAACTGTGACTATTCTTTATGGTTAGAATGTCTATTGTCTATGGTATCCCTAGAGGTAAACGTAGCTGAGTACGGATCAAAACAAGCCAAGTGAGAGTGCCGGCGGCGCGGCGCCCGCTACACACTTACTGTGAGCGACGTGCTTACAACCCAAGTACGCTCGCCGGAGCGCATTTGTCACTTTGCCCTGACACCAATCACAAAAACCATTTTTTGAAAATGCACACATTTAGAATCATTAATGAGAACTCGGCAAATATATTTCCTGCTATTAATAGTTGTACATTTTGCTTGCTAATAGAGTTATAAATAAAAGCGTTAGATTTATATGAGTCGCCTATCTATTGAGGTAAATCTATGAGGTAAAACATGACAATAATGTGATGTCATTTTTATGAGCAATATTTATATCAAAATTATTTATTGATTGGAACTCCAATCATAGGACTTTTATTTGTTACACTGAAATGACTCTGCCAATCAAGCTACACAGACTCAAATTATTTTAAAATGGAACAGTTGGTAACTTAGCCTCCTTAAATGAAGAATAATTTGTTAAAATTGTAAGTGGTTAAATTTTTATAATTCTTAAAATTTCAGTACCTCTCTCAATACATCTTATTCATTAGTAGCTGGGACCTACATCCTACAGGTTCCAACTCATTACTTCCCTTGAGGTTCTTCAATTGAGGTAATATTGTTATCATTAATGAAAAATTGCTAAAATGTTATTGAACATTTGTGTAAAACGTTATTTATGATATTTTAAATAATGTCCAAGTATTTAGCCTCCTATGGAGTGATCAAGACCATGCTTTAATTCTATTTAATATTCTCACCACACTAACTCCGGTTTTGCCCTGCAATTCATAAAACTAATTGATTTTCATATCCTAACATAAAAGCTAGCCTATTTCAAAATGGCAGTGATATTTATATCTCATTAATCGTCGAAAAATTTGACTGAAACCTATAAATTCACATAATTAATAAATGTAATTTTGAATAATATATATATACAATAAATAAAATACACCAAAAACCCAAATGAATTGATACACTAATATAATAAATTAGCGATTATTGGTTTGCGATCTTCACAGAAGAGAAAAAATTAACAAAGTCAAATCATATGCCTGAGGGCCCTGAGGTAAATTAAATCCATAAAATCATAATCAATAATAGTTGATGTAACTAAAAACAAGGTATATATTAAAAATAGGTTGGATATCACTCATTAAAAATATTGCAAAATAATATAAAATACATTTACATTTTAGTGGGATATTGGTATTGGGGTATTGATTCATAAATGCAAAAGACCAATTAAAAAGAAAAGAATAACAAAAACTAAACACAATGATACAAACATAGAATATCCACAAGGTTACTTGGTGCATATGGACTGAAGAATATGATAGTAGATATCAAACCAAAGATATATAGAAAGATAAGTCTGTAGCATAAATTCAGGCATAATGGACAACCTGTCACTGTAGCCCGTAGACAACACTAAGGTGTCTATGTCATTAAACTCTACACAGTTTTATTTACTCGTATATAGTTTCATAGTAAATCGTTTTAAAAACATTCATCCTACATTTGCAAAGTTTCAAATGCCAATTAAACTATTGGAATGCTGGTGATAGAAAATTTTCGAATACATGGTGAGAAAAAAATACTTCACCCATGAAAGACATCGAACAAAATCTATAATTTACCTGTAAATGGCTCATTGTAGCATCAATAGTCTATATGTGAAGATTGCAAACTAATAAAGATAAACATAAATGTATACATAACAAAGAACAGAGGTGTGATACTGTGATGTGTGTGATATGTGAGTGAGTACATCGGATTACACCTACCGTGGCTATTTGCTGTAGATTTCTATCTCATGGATAATAATAGGGATTTTTAATATCCAATATCCAACATATTATGTTGGATAGGTTGACACAATAGCATAAAGCATTTATGAATAACAAAGAAATAGGATAAAAATGTGTCATGTTTTTAAATGACATTTTTTAAATAACATTTTTTTTTATTATTTGCTTATATATAATAAAAGGATTTGTTTGTTGAAACTAACATTTTATCAGTATTAGATAGTGCTTATTATAAGCTACAATATGGGTTTGGTTGGCTAAGATTAAGGCTATGTACAAGAAAATCAGAGGATGACAAAACATCTTGTGGGGATTGATGGATGTTACCCAGTCCAACCCTGTGTTCAAAATATTTGTTGATAAAATAGAACATAGAATAACGTGTAGTTTAGCAAGTAGATCGCACGGTAGCCGTCATCCGGAAGATGGTAGAGAGAGCGCGAGAGAGATATAAGCGAGCAACGCGTGCAGCAGCGCCAGCAGCCGGCGCAGCGCCGCGCCGGGGCCGGGGCCGGGGCCGGGCCCGGGGCCAGGCCCGGGGCTAGGGCTGGCGCCGGAGCCGGGCGCCGGCACGGCCGCGGGGGCAGTTACCTTCAGAGGCACGGGCGGCACCTCCAGGTGGTAGCCGATCTCGCAGAGCTTGCGAAGTAGGTCGAGCCCTGAAACCGAGAGGTCCAAACTTATCATCATCAATCCCTTATAAAGAATAAAGTTAATAGTATACCACACTGGCCAAGTGTATTGCAGACTACATGTCTCATGGAACCATATAGACATCTCTGTTGTGAGAAAGTTTTTCTCATAATATCCTTTATCGTGAATGGCGGTAGTTAATAATTTTATTGGCTGTATTCAAATTACCATAATGTGATACGTAAGTCGCCATTTGGTTGCACATACGTTGCCATTTGCTTGCACCTATGTTGCCATAATTATGGTTGTACATAAGTTGCCATTCATGTTTTAAATGAAGTTTGTTTAATATACCACAACTGTATTCTGGATGGATAGCTTTTATTTTCATACTCACTTACTGAATAAGAGAACAACATATATATTTTGGTTAAATTTATTTTGAGGTTGCATGAACCACATATTTAACACATATCATAGAAATTGCCAGAAACCGACCTGCTTCTCTGTTGTTTCCGTAGCGGGTCTCCCAGGCGTCGAACAAGCGGTTGTAGTAGCGCGGGCCAGCCAGGTACGGTAGGTACTTGTGGGACTCCATGGTGGGGAACACTCGCTCCATGTCGCCGGTCTGTGTGAGCTCGTCCTCTGCTTGGATGAGGTGGCGGACATCATCTGGAGTTAGGGTCGATAGAATGTCGCGTAGGTACTGGAAATATGCAAAAAAAATATGAGATTATTTTATAAAGTGCAGATTCTATGCTTTTAGATTTTTCTAATTTAGAATTTATAGCAGTGATTCTGAGTCTACAATTGTGCCCAGTGTATAGCAATAAGCTCACCACCTATTCCATGGAACTTGAACGTAACTGGTGAAACATGGGAGTATATTACACACCTCTGCCTACCCCTTAGGGGATTACATGACGTTCCATTTATAAAATGGTAACATTTTAAATTTCAAACACAGAACATTAGGTAATCCCCTTGATACATAATTAATAATTAATTAATTTTATGTATTTGGTAATATTAATAACTACTTATGATATATATAAACGTAACATCAGGCCTGCAATCCCCGAAGGGGTAGGCAGACGAGTGTAGTACACCCCCATGTTATTATATACATATATGCAGGAACTTAAAAAGCTCGATAGCATCCTTTGTATATATGTAAGTAATTTTACAGGACCACAGCACTTATTACAAATGATGTTTTTCAAAAACTTAATGTTTCATTATATGACCTCATTGTATGACCTCATTGTATAGCTGGAATAATTAACAACTACATTACCTAACATTGGAGAACTCACCAGGTCCCGATCGTCCATATTTGTATATATTATATGTTTATCTCTTTCTTCTTTTGACAGGTATATGGTATACAATCTGCTATCGTAGGGTAGACCCGCCTGAAAGTTGACCCAATACAAGTAAGTTAAGTACAAGTAAGTTAAGTAGTAAAGACATCAATAATTAATAGAAACAAATTTATTATAGTCAAAAAACTGAGCCGTAAACAAAATTCTGATTGTAAATCAGTTTAAACGATGGACACTACTGAAAAACAAATCGAATTAAAGAAGCAATTTATTCGTTCATTTTTCTGCCAGCATTGATGATAAATGACTATAATATATTAATAAATTAATTAATATATAAATAATACCAATGACATATGTGGATGGTCAACATCTACATATATTGTTATCTGTGCAGGACGACGTCATTATGTAGTCATAGTTGTGTTTATTTAGTTTATAGTTTTTAAAATGTTTATTACTCTTAGTTATAGTTTACGAATTTATTGATTATACATTAGATTATAACCTGTCATAACATGTAAATATTGTGTAAGTGAAAGGGGAATAAGTGAGCAAGTGAAAGGGACGATCACGATGACCGTGATTGGTCGAAACCCCGCACTTGCTCACTACACCCGCAAATTATTGTATGAGAGAAAATCATATATAAGGAGGCCCATAATTTGTACGTTCATTCGGGAACAAGCCTTCATAGAAAACAATACATAATAAAGGAGCAATAGAAACAAGAAGCAGTTTTCTTCCAACCTAGCAACAGATGTGTTATCCTACACATTATCATTAACCCTTGGAACACAGTTCAATTGATGAATTAGTTCTCAGACCCAGATAGTAATTCAATCTTTTGGAATTAACATTTAAACATATATTTTATGTGTGATGAACCCAAATAAAATTATTGCAATATTTCTATATATCTTGATTCCCATTGTCAGTTCATTCATCATATTTATATTTTAGGCAAGTGATTTTTATACTGCAATGTGAGCTACAAGTTATTGTCTTTGACATAGTGCAGGAAGATGATGATGATGACATTTCTCCTGGTTCAGTGTGCGTATGTGGCTTATTTATGCTATTTTTGCTTTAAATACGTGCAATAGTGCACGATGTAGAAAAATCCTTCTATAGTACTAACCAGCTTGTTCGGCTTGTCCTTAGTGAGCACGTCGAGGTTGGTCTTGAGCGGCACTTGGAACTGTGCGATGTTGAGCACCGTGGCCACCAGCGGACCTTTCACGTGGATGTCCAGCGGCGACGCGCTGTGAAGGCTGGGCGAGATGTTCACCTGGAAATTATTTAAATGAAAATATACATTTTGCCTTTCATAGACCTTTTTTTTTACTAGCATAGAGAATAAGTTCTATGCAACATATATTCATGTTTAGCGAAGCCCGTATTAACAACAATTATTATACTGTAATCCAGAGCTCTCGTAGCCATCAATAGTGCTGTATATTGCAAACGGTTTGTAAACCCGGGCG
Organism: Croniades pieria auraria; assembly: GCA_018248815.1. NCBI lineage: Eukaryota > Metazoa > Arthropoda > Insecta > Lepidoptera > Hesperiidae > Croniades > Croniades pieria. Next base: position 10,804 of record DWJK01000239.1, read on the forward strand.
ACGCCCTTGCGTGACCAATTTCCACAACTGTTCTCTTATCTCGACTGTCAAGTTGAGCAGTTGCATCCAATCATGATAGTAATCATTAAATCTCGTGTTAGACCTTCAGTTTAGACACTTACAGGTGGTTTAAGAACTTCCGACAGATGTGTCGACTACAAAAGCGTATCCCCACCACTGAGTGCAGGGCTGTGCGCTGCACTAAGCTTCGTGCTACACCCAATGCTAGGAGGCGCGAGCACAGCAGTGGGACATAGAAAAAGTGGCAGGCGATTAGTTATCCGTCTCCGCTTTAGAATTACATCTAGGTGTAACGTTGGCATGTTCATTATAAACCCGTATAAGTACTTACGATTATAATTATTAAACTTATTTGATGTTTAAAACCTATCTTGTAAATAAGTATACTTTTTGAGTATTATGCGACAGATTATATATTATTTGATCTATATAATATGAATGTTTAAATACTGTAGCATTCAAATAGCATCTTCACATTTGACATTTTTTTTTTTCGTGTTTTAATGATTTTTCACGCCGGGTCGTTTAGAGCATAAGCAGAAAGCACCGATTAGGTTAAAAATATTTAGCACTCTGGGGTATCTGCCTACTGCGAGGACAAGCTAAACATAGTTGTTATAGTATTATTCCTAACAGTCGGTGAAAAAAATCTACATGCTCCTACATACCTCTAAAAGCCAGGGCTTCAGATCTTCGTCTAATAGGACATCAATGCCAAACAGCTCGTAACAATTGTATCTAGAAGTGATGTTGGCTTTAGTTAGAGAGCTGATGCTAGCTTCACCAGATATGATGGTCTTGATGACAAGATCCTTCATGGAATTCCACAGGGCCTCTGTGTCTACGCTCCTCTCAGTCTTTAAGTAGTGAAATAAGGTTTGTAATGTCCTGAAATATGCAAATATTGAATGTATTAAAATAGTTGAAAATGACATGATTCTAAAAATATGCCTACATATTTTTAGAATCATGTCATTTTCAAAGAATACATTAGGCATTTTAAACAATTAGAAAGTCATTTATTGAATGAATCATAGATTTTATCAATACTATATTTGGGACAAAGGATTATTACGAGTTTTTTAACTGATTAAATGTATTTATTATATTTTTGATATAGTAATTGAGAACATGTAGGTTGCAAGATAGATAATTACTTAATAACGCTTATTGAAAAACAAAAAAATAAGAAAAAGTTGTGAAAAAAATACTGTTTGTATAAAATTGCATTTAATAGGTGCCACTTACCATTTGTGTCCCTCACAAGCGGAGAAGTCTTCATTTGGGGTGTAGTTTTTGGATAATCTATTGATCGAGTAGTTTGTTAAATGCATATATCTGTCGTTGAGCGAAGTCAGTTCGTCATTGTATTTCACTGAAAAAACATGAATAAAAATCATAATAAAAATAAAAAATGTTGCACTTCAGCGTATTCGGTTAACTACGAGTAATAGGAATGTTTAAAAATAGGACAACAGGTTGCACTAACGTTTTATCCTCAATTTGAAATATACGAAGGCGATAAAAAAAAATTTTATAACAGGGACATCGAAGAGACAGTTATCTCGCCGTCGTCGAACACGGCTTCTCTCTCAAAACGAGCGGGGCGAAGGTCGGGCGAGGAGAGGGCGGCGCACTGACCGGAGGCGAACCTGGCGAGCCCGTCGCGGTAGAGGTAGACGCGCAGCGGGTGCACGGAGGTGACGAGCACGTAGAGGCGCATGTCGAACTTGCTGCCGTTGATGAGGTAGGGGCGCGCCACGTAGCGCTGCACCACGACGGCGCGCTTCTTGGGGATGTGCGCCCACTGCGCCACCACGCGGATGCCGGCGCCGCGCGCCGACGCGGGCTGCGCCGCGCTCAGCGTTAGCTCCCACGGGCTCGCGGACCTGCACTACGGGGCCTCGCCGGCCGCCTCCTACCGAGCGAGATCGTAGTCGACCGCGAGCCCGTGGCTATTAAAAGATAGGATTCGAAAAATCATTCGCCGTGTCGCTCCGGCGCTACTCTCTCCGGCCGGATACCGCGACCCCACGTGTAGGCTTTTAAAGCGAGTACGTCCACCTACGAAGATCCGATTTCACTTCTACGCTATGATGCTCGCTCGACTTCCACGTCACCACATGAACACGGTCACGAAAGTCGAGGGGGAAAGATATCTATCTATAAATGAAGGAGAAAAATATCTATAAATTTAAACATGCGTCCACATATTTATTTGCCTCGTAAATGTAGCTTACCGGCTTAATAATCCACCTTTCGTTATTGGCAGCGTACTTCTCCCAGTCGTGCTTCAAGATCTTCAGATCGTACGGCAGCACATAGGTCTTGGGCATGATCCCGAACTCGCCGACTCCATACTTGGCCGCCAACTTCTGCAGGTTCCTCCACAAGCGATCCTTACGGCCGATTTGGAATGAGCCAGGAAAGTGATTCATCTTCTGACCGTCCTTGATGGCTCTGAACATCAGCGACTTCATGTGCTTGCCCCAGATGCCGATCCATTCTACTGTTTCTGCAATATAATACATATATTAAAGTGGTTACTTCACAGAATGACGAATTTACCAAAACTATATATTTTAATAAAATTTAGTCTTCTGCTCGCATTGTTAAAGGTGAAAAAATAAACGACAAACGTTTTTGTGGTCGAAAACAAATTTAATGTTTTCGTAGACTCTAAACCATTTTTTCAATAAATTTGTAATGACTGTTAACAAAGTGATTACCGAATCTAATTACTAAACTGATTTGGTTTTCACCTAAGACATACACATATTTGTGTGAAAAGGAAGTGTTTGGGTTTAAAACTATGTACATACATAATGAGCTTAAATAAATTATATATTATATAAAGAGTTCATCAGATGTCTAATTACTTGATTGAATCCCAAAGTTGAATGGATTAAGAATATATAATTAAAAGCTAAAGATCATGCCACTGAGCGTGCTATTGGAGAGGCCTTTATCCAGCAGTGGAAGATGATGGACTGATAATGCCGATGATGAAGAAGAATAATGTTATTACCTAAAAGTGATTCTACATACCTTCTTGCGGACATTCGGCCGTGTCGCACTCGCTTTTGACTAGTCTAAAGCCGGAATTAGTCAATGTCTTCTTGACGACTATCGGCGTGATAGTGGTGAGTTTCCACTTGAGGTGTTTCTGTATGGCTGCGGGTATTTTCAGCGGCGTCTGCTCCGCGTGGCCCACGAACTTCAGGTAGGGCGGTACGCGGGGGAACAGCGACGGCCGGAGACAGTTGCTGATTGCCTCTGGCAGGCTGTGTTGTGATTCTGGAAATTGTTTAAAAATATACGATGTACAATACTATTATTGTTATCATACCAGTTCCTTTGCGAGGTAAAATAAGTTATAGGACAGTATAATTTATAGGATTAAAAGTTAAAGACTGCTATTTTAAAAAATGAGAATTAGATACTTGGTTACATCTATCGAATAAAACTGACGTATTTTTCTAAACTTTGTTTACGATCTATACAGCCTTTATAAATCCACTGCTGGACACAGAGCCCTCTAGTCGGCTTTTGTTTATAACATACACACATTTTTTATACTTTAATATATTTCTAAATACAACGAGCATACCTATTAGTACCATCTATTTATGTAAGATTATATGAAGACTATTCTTTCAATTACGAATAAAACTACATAATTTAAAACTGGACTAATGTTAGTTACGGTTGCAATCCGATGACTGAATAAATTATGATAATAGAATGTAAAACTACATTGAAATCGACCACTAATGAACAAAAGAATTTGACTATACGTAGCTGTCTCGGAAAGATAACAAAGTAGAAACAGTATTATATGACAAAGAAGCAACAAAATGTGTACCTCTACCACACCTCTTCTTTTCACAAACTTTCACTTTCAAAGACATAATACCTAAGAGATGTTACTTCATTTATTTTAGGCATCAAAACGAGCTTAATCATTGAAAAACAAAACACATACAGTGCAAAAGCAAGATAATAAACCACCTCCATTATCACAATTGTAAGATTTTTATAGTTTCACTACAGAACACGGGCATCTCTCATTCCATTAGGAGTATTTTCAAGGTCAACAAAACTAGCGAACTAAACATTAGTTACTTCCACTGCCATGATTTCTTTCATACATATTTTCATTTATGCCTAAATTAATTTCAGCCGCTACATGAAATTCGCCTAATTTTTCCAACTAAATCTGACAATATAATAACTTATGTGCCATGTTAATAAAAAGGCACTGACATGAAAAAATGAAATTTGATAACATTGCATGAAGTATTTCACGTGACAAGCACGACTTTGAACTGGTAAATGATGTAACTAAGTTTACTGCGAAAACGAGTGACAAACTAAGTAATTCATGACTCAAGTACAATAAAATGAACCTTTGCACAACGGTAACGTTTTGAAGGGATTCGTGGTGTGCAACGCGGCGAGAAACAGCTGGTCCTTGTTTGTTTTTTCTGGAAATAATTTTCAATATATCAGATAATCATTTGATTGGTCTATTATTGGTCCAGTGTTCAGCAACCCTGACCGCTTTGTTGTGGGTTCGGAAGCCTACCCTGGTCAAATATTTGTGTAAAGAACAGGAACGAATGTAATGTAAATGTGTATTAAAAGACCTATATGACTGTTTATCAGCTGTTTGGTCATTATTGTAAATTTTCTGCCTGAAACGCGATCAGACCTCCGCGCCTGAGCGTCCCAAGTACACCGTATTACATAATATACTATCATTATTATTATTTTACAATGGCACTGACCTCTAGAAGGCACAGTTTTGGGTGTGACGACGGTGCCGTTGAGCTTGCTGGTCAGTTTGCTCACGGAGTTGTAGTCGAGCGGCTCGCACTTGGTGGGCAGGGGGGGAGGCTTCTCCGGCTTGTCTATGTCCGGTATCAGCGCGTCCGTTTCCATTCGCCACACGTCGGCCGCGTCGTCGGGCGATGGCGATCTGCTGTGTGCGCTGTAAATATTAAATAAAGTTAATAAGTACTGTATTAGTTAATCGTGTGTTCATCATCACCATTATCAGCCTATTCCCGTCCACTGCTGGACATAGGCCTCTCCAATAGCACTGATGTATTAATAATTGTGTGTTTTTCCAATTTAATTAGTATTATTATTGTAGTTCCACCACCTATTCCTTAGTGGGACGTATCACTTGTGAATGTTAGGAATGTACTACAATCTTTTGCCTACCCGTTAAGGGTAATACAAGCATGATGTTAATGACTATTAATTAGTATAACACGCCAATTTTCTACACGTAATCTAGGCACTAAAATTTTCTGTATAACGTTTTTGTTTACCGTTGCAGCGTCTTTTAATTCTTTAATCGCGTGTCAGTATTCGAATTGCTAACCCCAAAATGGAAAGAAGAAAATCTAAGCCATGGGGCTATCTATTTGAAAAGAATCTTAAACTTGAAACATATGAAAGGTCATATTGAAATACTATACTCACTCCTCAGGCTCCACAACACTACAGTCCACCTTGCTGGTGGACTTCATCTTTGCTACTTTGGATTTGGTCCTAATCTTCTTCTTGACAGTCTTGACGATTTTCTTAGGTGCGGGCACCGCCGTCACAGAGCTGACTGGCAGCGCAGGGCTAACCGCTGGCCGCGTCGGCGTGGGAGTGTCTTGTCGAGGCTGGAACAAATTTATTATTTGACACGAAGCATCAGCTTTGAGGAATCCTTCGCAGGATTATTATGAGAGTAATGATGTAGTATCGCCTTGAATTTTTCTCTTTATTGAAATGAATTTATTTGAAGTGAGACTTTCGAATAGCCTTTCGAAAAACCCTTACGTACGTAATTGTGCTAGAATATTCCACTCTTCCGTTTAATGAATCAGATTTATCAGAAATTTGAAAGATTTCTTTTTACAACAGGAGAGAGACTGTATTTACCATTGATTTTCACTTTTATTCCTTGACACGTGAATATCATTCCTCATTATAATATATCCAAAAACATTTAAACTATTTTCTTCTTCCATTTTTGTCAATGACGCTATTTTAACGCTCTTTAATATGCTAATTTGTAGCCTTATCTATTCTTGTTACGACACAACTAAATTTAATATTCGAATCCTTGTTACACGTAATTGCTTTTCATTCGTCGTGTATTTAAGCCAAATCTGGGATGCACAACAGGTGAAGGAGATTTTACGAAAAGCATGCCTGGATTGAGAGGCATTCTCGTAACCTATCTCTACACTGTACATGTTAAATCCTACTAAGATGTCATTCCGCCCTTGTCTTGTACTAATGATCCTAAACCCTAAGTAGCCAGCTCTGACCAACTATAACGATAGCTGTTTCTTTATTTTCGTTTCTTCGCTTCTTTCGTTTCTGCTGCGATGTTTCGTGACATTTTACAGCGTTTTAAGATATAAGTTCTGTTGTAGTGCACCAATTAAATGTGATGATATACAATAGAAGCTGCTTGTCACACGCTGCTGTTTCTTATACAAAATAGTTTCTTCATATTGCACACAATGTGCATTGTAGAAGAATATTATTTCCTTTGTTTTAACCTCATTTTGTTCGGTGATGATTGATGAGCGTTTCGAAAATAAGACACGTAGATAGACAACAAAACAATATGTAAAGAAACTGATGCGGAGGCGAAATATTAAAATATTATTGCAACCCTTCTTATTTTGAGGAAAGATCACTCTCCAACAGCAGAAAGATAAAAAGGGTCGATGATATGATAATATAATGATGATAAAAACGATGATGACGCTGATGATGTTAACGATCATGATGATGACGACATCTGAACATTTTGTTTATTTTCAAACAACAAAAACAAAAGAACACCCTACGACATATGACAAGACCGAAATTTTCCACCTATACGTCCGATTTGTTTACAGTGTCGAGACAACGTGTCCGAGTGGATCTGTACCAAGAGTGTCAAGATCACTTGTCAATATGATATTTTGCACCGCATACGCAACCAATACAGCTAGCCAACGATTGCCAATACTGTAATGTAAAGTATTATTTCATACAAGCCAATTTCACTACGTACCTACACGTAAGTGATTCTGTTTGTTTATTCTCTGTGTCCAGCATTGTGCTACACACCACTGACAAGACTAATAATTATAAACATAATTAAATAATACATATAACCTTACTATTACCTAAATGGAAGAATATTTGATAAATAGATATTGTATCGGCTCTGTAACAGTTGGTTTGAAACCTACGACTTTAGCTATAAAAGGAAGGTAGACATATTGATCATCAGCTGTTACTGTGAAGAGTGTGAAGACGTTACTCTGTCCGAATTTATCGTGAAACTAATGTACGAGTGTCATACATAAATAATTGAAGTAAACCTATAAGGAGTTTCTGTTGGCCATCCGAAATACTTCTGGAATAATTGTCTTGTTAATGATACGGGAATTTTTAACTGATTCTTTGTAAAAGAAGGGGTAACCATTCATAGGTTGTTGCTCCTTGCACTTCCAGTAAATATTAGTACAAATACATTAATTCAATGTGCTCATCGCTGTCTGCTTACATCCGACATTGTCCTTCCAAGATTCCAACATATTTTTAACCAACTTGAAATCGGAGGTTCTCAATTCGCTTGTATTCTTTTTATTTTAAGTTTTAAAAGGAAAGAAAACATGGGTTTTGGCAAGTTTCGATGCGAATAAATATTCGTACATTGCAATATCTTTAAAATTAAATGATTATTGTGGATGTACCTGTGAACTAGAACACTGTGAGTAAACATTGCCGTTTTAAAATTCGTGTCCAACAATAAGACGACTCATATTTTAACCGTAATGGATTCATGATGATGTCGTGTGCAGCTATCGTATTAAATAATTAATAAAAATTTCTAAACGAACAGAATATGTAAGCTTTTGTAAAACAATGATGAAAATGATGATGTGCAAATTTTTAAATACTTAAAATATTCTACTTCTTCAACTACTGCCTCTCCAATGAGTTACATTACTAAACGTTTATAAATACATGTATCTGAGTTACTTAACCGGCAACCTCTCCACATGTAGAGTTTACGCGAAACTGTTTAGTTTTCAAGATTATGGTATGATCTATATTATATTTATCTCACTGCACAATATGCGTGATGATACGTACATAGATAAACAGGTAAATGAAGATTTGTTAGTGGAAACTACTATTTTACTATTAAATATTTCGTGAGTATTTATACACATGATTATATATGTACCGGCTTAACTCACGTAAGTTTTTCGGGATTACCTGACTAGTTTCGGACCTGGACGAGGTCTTTCCTCGTGAGCTCCCGTCGCTCGCAGCGAGGTCGCGTCGGATCCCGACAAACGTACGTGAATTAAGCCTGAACATGTTTAATCATGGAAAGGACTGTAGTGTGGTTTCTCATAATTGCATTACTAATAAGTAACCAGAAAGTAAACAGTTTACTTAAACAGTGACAGCTTATGTATTAGGAGTGGAAACGGGACGAGCTAATTTACATCTTGACTTATTCTTACCTAATGGTACTAATAAGTTATTATAATATAATTATGACTAGTCTGTTAGTTCAGTGGCAGCGACATGATCGGATTGGCTGAGAGTTCGATTCCCGTGATCAGATAATCTCGTGATTCTTTTTTATATTCGGGTATAGGAGGCTTGAGTTTGAAGACTCAAGGCGCACCAGCCTGGTAAAGGCTGTTTAAAAGTACGTAATGAACTAGAATGTTTGTACTGTTGTATTTCTCTACAAATATGTATATGTATCTCAGTCCACTGCTGGACAAAGGCCTCCCCCAATGAGCGCCTTTGCGCTCTGACCTCGGCTTGTCGCATGTCAGCACTATGTCCAGCAGTGGACTGAGATAGACTGATGATGATGATGATGATGATGATGATGATGATGATGATGATGATGATGCTGATAATGCTGATGATGCTGACGATGCTGACGATGCTGACGATGCTGACGATGCTGACGATGCTGACGATGCTGACGATGCTGACGATGATGACGATGATGATCATAATGTATATGTACGTTTAAAATCACCTTTTCATAATACAATTTCTGCCTAATTTAAAAAATATTTGCATATATATACTTGTAATCATACTTTGAGGACTTTTAAGCCAGGACAATACCTGCATTTTGGTTACCATTAATAATACCATAGACGGTGTTAAGGTAACCATATTTACTCGCTACGCAAAAGCCATTTGTCAGAATTGAAAGAGCACGAAAGGAAAAACAATAATATACACGTAATAGCAAAATTCGCACAAGTGTGAGTGTAAATTCAATATTCGCATTCGAGAAATGACTCAAAACACATAATTCAAGGTGATTTTACGTATGATCTGTACTTTAATTTTAGACATAATACAGCGTAAATAGAATAAACACAAATACAATAAAATATCCATACGGTATGGGGGTTGCGGTGAACGACAGATTTCACAATTGCCGATCGAAATAAAATAATGTCACGACACAAAACATACCTGCGGGGTGACAGAAATGACAGGTTAACACTAATAACGCCGGGAACGAGGTTACGCACGAGAATAGACATAAGAAACTCGAGAATCCTGTAATTCCGCCGGCGGACCGCAATTCTGAATTGCTGACGCTTGGCACGCATTACTGGAAGTGCTTTTTTAAAAAAAAATCACGTCTATTTTTTTTTGTTTTTTTTTTGTTTTTAATCCATTGTTTTTAAAGTCCTCGAGACGTCGTCGGCGCGGATTGTTTTGTAACGAGCCGGCGCGAAACGTGTCAAGGATACGCGCAGGTCACCGATAACTGGTACACTCATTTAGTTGGGAATTCTCACACGCGATACTTTGTCGAACAGAGAAAGAGTGAGAGATTGAGTCGCGTGTGGCGCACGCTCCACAATAGATTACCAATTGAACCTTTACCGTACTAAGAGTATTAATGCATCGTATTGACATTTCGTAGATCTGGCATTACGCCCGGTCTTGTGAATTGATGCCACAATAAAATTGTTGAGCCCCGTTCTCACTGTGAGCTGACAGATATATCGCGTTTGTTTCTTTCTTAATGTTGAAATAACACCAGTGAATACTTTTCACACGTAATCTAACGACAATAATTGGGACTGTACAAAAGTAATGACCGCTTAATGTAATATATATTTCAATTATAAAACGATGAGTTTGGTTTATTTTTTTGTAGAAATGCCATCTACTCTCGCTCCTGGCCCGGAACTATTAGGGAATTAAAAAATTAGAAAACTTAGGAACCAAGCCAGATTTGATAGTTGGGAAAAATAGCAGATTTTTTGCCCTGGGATTATAAATTGACGAATATGTGAAAGGGCAAATAAACATACCAAAAAGCGATATGCTAAACGGCACCAGAAAGGTTCCGAGTCATCCTAAAGGAATGGTAAGGACAAACTAACCTAACTCTAAACATAATAAAACGCTGCCAAGAAAATCGAAATACTAAGTTTTCATTCTCGTTTCGTTCGTAACTCATTTTAGTCAAAACTAGATTGTATAGTAAGCAAAAGTAATTAAACCTTTAAAATTTGTCTGTTTTTCTATAAAAAAAAATGGCTTAAGGCTCTGAATATATTATGTGAGTTTAATTTTTGTTTTGTCACTTAATATTATGTGTATATAGATATTAGTAACATTTTCGTAACGGTTAATCTCTTTAAACCTATGGCAACCACAACCCATTATTTTACATAGAAAATCCTTCGACAAACAAAATTACCATAGAAAAATAATTAAAAACTGAAAGAATGGCTAATTTAAAGGTGAACCGCATTGCAGATACTGCGAAATGAACATAACACGAGCGGTCGCATCGCGTGCAGTGGTCCGCAGACCCTGAGGAGGCGGAATTGTGCAGACAATAAGACCAGCACGCGCGAGATGGAGCCAGTAAACCTAGGATACTTTCTGGATGCACCAAAAGACAGAATCATCATCACATAAACACTACAGCATAAATAGAACTCCTACAAGGTTTACAAAAAGAAGCCCCGATCGACTTAAAAGGTACAGAATCATCGCGACAAATGAAAATATTAGTTGTTTCGCAGTGAGTATATTTTGAAAAATAAAACAAAATTCTCGTTAAGTTCCAAAAAACTACGGTCATTACATAGTTTCTGGAGTTACAGAGAAATAGAACCACCATCAAATTGGTTCCGGACTCGAAACAAAACAGATCGATATTTTTTTAATTTATTACCAAGTATAATATTTAACTGAATTTATGTATACAATGTATCCTAGATTGTTATGGATTTTAGAGTGTCAACTTTGACCACATTGACGCAGTCAGTCATAGTGAAGTTGATAGCCGCTCGAAAACAATTACTGAATACATTACTTTGTTGGGAACAGGGACTCGACCGAAAAAGTCCCAGGGCTCTTTCTACGAATTTACAATAAAAAAACATGATTTAGACGTTGCAAAATGAGGTCAACGATTATGATTGAAACACACCGATTAATTTTTCGAACGACCGAACAATACATTATTAGCATACGCGTTAACGTTTTCTTAATTTTTTCCGGTTCGATAACTACAGGATAAATGATGCGCAGATATTAGTCGTTAAGCCAATTACTACAATTTAGTAAAGCAGACAGTAGCGCCAATATACAAACACATAATATACACGCATACAACAATATGTAACTCACACTCCGACATAACTTCAGTAACACTTTCTTTAGGGACGGCATTCCGAGATCACCACGTGGGCTGGTGCTATTTTAATATCGAACTCCTCAGCGTGGAATTATTCATGTTCACCTCTTGCACAACATTGGAACTGTTAATCATGCCACTATAAAAACACCTGTCGTCACTGTACGCGGCTGAAATCGAAAATATTCTCCCGTCTCGCGAAAAAAAAATTCCAACATAATTCCCGCGAGTTTCAAAGATGCGCCACTACGATTATGTAAACAATTTACATCGAGCACACCGTAAAACAATTTATAACGCTGTTTTTTTCCATTGCGCGTACGGTTATAGTCCCTCCTGCGCGGTGATAAGATCAAGAGTAGCCAGTCAGAGCGGGCGCGCGCCTCCGTTCACTATGTTGCGGACCGTATTAGGCGCCGTACTAGGTGGTGACGAGGGCACAACGAAACACGAAAAAATACCCAAATACCTTCGCGATAAGGTTCAATTTCAAACAATACTGTATCACTAATTGTATGAAAATCGCTTTTGAAAATTTCTCAATTTATTACGCTCCCATGAAACTTTTCACGACTAGTCGCGACAGCCTGAAAAACAGTTGTGCTGGTAATATCGTGCGTGATTTAACTAACTTATACTTAGTATCGCGTGCTATACAATATATATCAAGCGAATTAGTTACACTTGCTCATAGTACACTGATAAAGAAAACTATTATGTTAACACTAGCTGAAGTTTTTACAATAGTATCGCAACACAAGTGCCCAATACTTGAGCCCCTTGAATTTAATATAACATGCAATGAACGAAGAGAAACATTGATATATATTTTTAATCTAATAGCCGCTATTATGAAATGGTAATCTTTGGTATCATTGTTGTTATAGGTACCAGTCCGTATACGTAATGAGCTCATATCTGTAGATTTTCTTTGTATCAGTTACCTACGTAGCAAATTAGTTCACACTTAATACAAGTTCATGGTGCGAGTTACTAGATAATTCTAGAAGTAAGCCAAATAGTAGGCAGTCCTCATCTAGAATTAAGACAATCTTAAAAATTATTGATTTTCTTTTTAGTTAAGCACCAGTTCTTTGTCATAGGTAACGGTGTAGAATGGTATATATTTTGCCTAAGGATACTCATTTCGCCAATCGGGCAGTTGTAGAGTTGGCAATCTGCAGTAGGGTAGAGTGAATTAGACCGTATTTAGCAAAGGGTTGTAAAAAGAATTGCAGCCAATCCTGGACACAGATACAGATATACGAATAACAAATACAAATTCAGATAAAAAACGCATTCCATTCACTATAGTAAATAATATTACAAATATCTATAATAAAAAAGAATAATCCCAGTAACACTTTTATGCACCACTGTACTGAAGTTGTACTAATTGCTATACCTTTGTTTCTAACTGTACTTAGTTTGCTCAAATGCGCAAATGGGTGTACCAAATAAATTTGCAAATTACATCTCCAAATGTGGCACATCACGTGTGATGAAATCACGTCATCAGTTTGCTTTTGAAATATTTACCCATTGGATAGACTAGAGCATCGTTTGAGATGGGTAAGGACACCTTCTTGGAACCTGAGGGCTTTCCTGGGAACGGTAGAAAAATTCGCAGAAACTGAGGCGATGAATAGTTTAGGGAGGCTATCGAAAATTTGTGAAAAGGTAACCGACTTGCAAGTCTTTGATTCCCAAATTTTATAAGGAATAAGATTGAGAAGCTATGGACTACAGTGAACAATCATATGTAATGATGGTAGGTAGATTAGTAGCTATAAAAATAGCTTCTTTGTACGTTAGAACGAAGAAGAATATAATGATCGCTTTGTTTGTCTCCTACGCGCATATTGATAACGATCGATACTCGTGTTATCCGCGTATGAATTGTTCGACGTCGGATTATCCACGTACTGGCCGCTAACACACCTTGACACTATTACAAGGTAAAAAATAATTGGACGTAACACCGTTAGGGCTAAATAGATACTATATTTTTAAGATTTAAGTAGTTTGCAAGCCCGAACGCGCTGCCAAATGGCCAGTAACATATTTCTAATTGAATTTCTAATTTAGTATCACATAACATAATATATTACGCTGATAAATTAATGTATTCATATTATTTGGTTTGTATGTGGAAAATTGCTGTATTTACTAGAAAAGATTAAGTTCTGTATCAAACCATACTGGTGCAATACAGACAGTTCTGCTAAAAGATTAAAACCATTGCCAAAAAATAGCCGTTTGTGCTCACATTTTATTTTAAAAAAACACAATTTTCATTATGGCGTTTATTTTTATTTTATTTACTCTTTATTGAACACCATATACAGGCATAACAAAGGGCGAACTTAATGCCTAATGGCATTCTCCACCAG
>DWJK01000240.1:0-24889 GCA_018248815.1 Croniades pieria auraria
ATTGATATGACAATGACAGCAACTTGAATGCCATCATATCAATCCGATTAATGGGAAGAGGATTCAAAATCAAAAAATGTTTTCCTTTTTTTAAATATCGTAGTTATTACGAACATTTGCTTAAGATGGATTTATTAAAAACTCCATCTATTCAATCTTTGCTCGACTCTGATTTGGAATCAGTTGAAAGCTTGCAGTATGTCGATATCGAGGAGGTAATGATCTAAAGTTTAAGTTTTTTTTCCTTTGAGTTTTTCTTTTTACAAGTACTTGTTTCAGAGTTTTTACTCAAGATGGATGTGTATTAAGTACTTAATAAAATCCAATTACTAAGAGTACTTCTAATTATGTTCATATATTATGTTATAGTTAGATGAGATAGAATATGCTCTGCCCGCTAGTGAAGCTCCCACACTCGATGAAGTATTGTCTACAGAAGAAGCTAATTTAGATGAAAGAGAATCGATAAAAAAATTCAAGGAACCGTCAACTTGTTCTGCACTGCAAGTGGATTTTATGCAGGCCATATCTCAACAATTGTCACAGGCGCAAGTAAGTTCTACATTATTGAATTTGATAATTCATAAAAAAAAATTATTATATCATCACGTTAATAATCTTATGGGATAGGCAGAGAACACCAAGTGTGGTACATAATTTTTTATTACAATTCCATAACATAAAATGGACTTAACAAATATAGTCTTCGCTTCGTGGTTTGCATATCTATTCTATAATACAACTGTTCTTTAATAGCCTGCTTCTGAAAAAGTATATAAATTATATTTGATATCACAAGATCATTCCCTTTCCATTCCTGGCGCTTCTGGAAAAGATAAGCATTGCCATTGAACATAGTATCTTTCACACATTTTTCTGTGAATTTTTACACTGTATACAAAATTGTTAAATGAGTGAAAGATACTGGAAACAGTAGTACTGCAATGACTGGTAATTAATTTATGATAAGTGAACTGATGCTTATAAGTGTTGGTAATCTGGGCTGTAATAGCTCAGTGTAGTGAACAGTGCTCAGTGAACTTAAATCTATTATTGTTATGTTATCAGATCCCTTATGGGGTAAGCTGAGAGTACTGAGTTGCAAGTATTTAACCTTACAGGCTCAAAGTGCCATTGTGCATTTTTCACTCTCTAAATTTAAATTGATTTAAAAATATAACATCATACCCCCAAATGTTAGAAGGGTTTGGCTGAGGAGTGTAGTACACTGCTATGTTTTACCAGTTACATTTATGTTCTGGAATAGGTAGTGAGCCTATTGCCATATATATACCAGGCACCAATTCAGATTCTGAGTAATTATTAGAAATTCTAAATTAGAATGATCCAATTGTACCCGGCCCGGGATTTGAACCCAAGATCTCCCAATCGCCAGTCACACTTGCAACTACTCGACCAACGAAGCAGTAAAATGGGAGTAAATTGGTTTAATTCTACCATATATTATAAAACTTTTGGGTGTTTTAAATAACAAAACTCAATATTTATATCAGTGAATAAAATGTGTAGTGCCTATATATTAAAATGTCATCTTTCAACATGACAACATACAGTTCATAGTTTTATCAATGTAATGTGTAATTTCTGTTTTAATGATTGCACACTTGATGTATACAGTTTATTCCAGTATTGATAAGAATATGACTAATTGTAATCATATACATAAATAACAGAACTTAAACCATGAAGTCTACACCACACAGAAATGTGATCAAACTTCAGAACAATCATAACTTATAGGGATAACAGATTAAAAATCTCAAATTTCTCCCATATAATATCTGTTTTAAAGAGTACTATTTCTAC
Source organism: Croniades pieria auraria (assembly GCA_018248815.1). Lineage (NCBI taxonomy): Eukaryota > Metazoa > Arthropoda > Insecta > Lepidoptera > Hesperiidae > Croniades > Croniades pieria. The sequence goes on from DWJK01000240.1 coordinate 1,828, forward strand.
TATTAAATGTTTCATGGGTATTTATACACATGATTAAATATGAACTGGCTTAACTCACATAAGCCATCCTGAAAAAGTATGTGAGCTAAGCCGGTACATATTTAATCGTGAATACTATTTCTATTAGTTGTCTGATCTAAAACACAAAATTAAAAGATGTTAATGAGAACAGTTGCATAGACTTTCAGATAAAGCGAAACTAATTGAATTATTAAATATTATTGATATGTCATCTAGTGCCCTATGGGTTAGGCAGAAAGTACTGAGTGACAAATATCTCTATCCTAACAGACCTGATTTGCTTTTTTCTGTGTTCATCTGTCTCTTCTGTCACTCAGCAGTTTTGCCATATTATGAAATTTGATACTTGGTGTTTTCCTTTTGCCTTGTATAGACACTACCAGGATTATACAATAATTAAAACCATGAGGTATATCACTTAACCTGCAATATCTCATCCTATATTTAATTTCTGCTTCTAAAGCCAAGATATGTATATACATATATGTATTTATATATTACTAATTTTCCAGTTTACATATCACTTAATATTATGAATTTTTACCATCAAACAGTACCTAATATGTAATAATTACATCACACAAACTGGCTGACTATAGTTGGATGTGAATAGCTGGAGATGGAGCTTAGTGGTGTACTATTGAAGAGACTTATGTCAAGCAGTAGACAAAAGTAGGCTATATAATGTATGAAGTTTTTTGCAGGAGCGGTCATCAGCGGGAGCTGCAACCGCCCTCAGTGTGGGCACAAACGGCAAATGTACTGTAGGCACAGCACATGGACACTTATTGTCGTTTTTCGAACAGACATTGAGATGGGTGTGTGACTCTAATGCAGACTGTGGAGCTGTCAGCTGTTTGTCGTATAATCAAGACAGCAGCCGCCTTCTCGTTGGCTACGCCAGAGGCCTCGTGTACCAGTATGAGACCATCCGAGGAGTGATCCTAAGACGAATAACATTAGGTGGGGAAACATGGGGTACATTACGAGTAGCATGGGCTGGCACTTCAGGGCTCGCTCTGGATACAGGTGGATCTGTTTGGCTAATGAAATTTTCGAGGCCGCTAGGAGTACGATCGGCCCGAGTGTCGTGTCTGTTTTCTGGTGCTCGGGGAGAAGTGGTAGCCATGTCTGCCCGTGATGCAAGGATACTAGCGCTTGCTACTTTGTCCAGGGTTATTATAGTAGCCGGCGGCAGGGCTGCCGGTGTCCGTCTTGACGGTCCCCCGGATACCCTGCCAGTTCTCGAATGGAACGAAGTCGATAGCAGCATACTGGTATGCGCCCGGGCTAATGTAATGCAGTGGCTTTCGGTCGCTGTTAACGGGTCTTCTATAAATCTTCGACCAGTGCAGCGTGTGGACTTGAAAACTACCCCGCTGTGGCTCGGCTGGCTCGGCGGCAGTCTCGCCATATTTGATTCGCAAGAGAATCTTCGATTATGGGGCGACGACTACGACAAACCACTGGATTTGTCTCAAGTGGAACCGATTTATTCTTCTGCTTTTTTTAAGGTAGGTACTATCTATATTACTTTTATTATTAGATCACAAGCCCGGCCCCTTCGTAGTCTCATCTTTATTTAGCCATCATCTTTTTTGTCACTCTTAGATTAGTCGTCCTCTCTTCGTGTCCCTTATTATTATTTCAATTGTAAATCATTGTTATTTATTATTATTTTAATTCATTTCGGATGTTTTATTGTAAATAATATCTATTTTACTATTTTTAGGGCTTGTGGACAGATGGGAGGGTCTCACAAGCGATGTGTAAAGCAGGAGAGGGGGCGCTGGGTGGCGTGTGTGTGACAGAAGGCGCCCTGTCTCTGCTAGGTCGTCGGGGCATCTTACGAGTCAGACCACGAGATCTTATCGCGAGGGCGCAGGCTTTTATCGCTTCTGGTCGTTACTTGCAAGCGTTGCGTTTGTTATGCTCCACTCAGGGCAACGAAGCCCAGATCCTGGTCAATGAGTTTGTAACATTCCTGAACGACAGACCGAACATACTAAGCAACAAAAACGTAGCGATACAAACGATAAGATTATGCTTGAAATACAATTTAAGGTACAGTTGCTTTCACATTATTGTAGTCATTGGATCAAGTGTATTTAGTAATAATCGTTCTCATAAATGCCATTATTTGATACAGTCTATTGTTACAATCGTACATATTATATCGATTAATTTCAGTGAAGAGCTATATTCGAGTTTGTGGGAGAACTGTGCGAGCGAGCGCGCGTTTGTGGAGGCGCTGGGTGACGCGGCGGTGCGCGGCGAACTGTGCGACTCCCCACCCTCGCCTGACTTTACTCAAGTGTGTATAACGTATTATTTTTTATATTTCAGTTCCGAAGTGTTAAATTGCTTAATTTTCTAGTTTTGCAGAATGTTTCTATTCTAAGAGGAGACTAGAGTCCAATAGTGGATCGATAAATGTTGCTGATTTTGATGATAAACGTTATTTTTGCAATCGCAGGCGCTGATCGAGAGGCTGGCGGATTTCGAGCCGGAGCTGGTGGAGCGCGTGGTGGCGTCGCTGCCGCTCACGTCGCTGGACCCTCACCGCGCAAGCGTGTTCACGCGCGAGCGCGGCCTGTGGCGCGGCGTCGGTGCCATCGCCGCCGCTCTAGGTCTGTCACCGCCAATCCAATGTTTCGCTACAATGTTAGCTAAATATTTAGATGTCACTGTATAGTATAACTTACACAAAACCTCTAAAGTATCGTTATCAACAACACTGTTTCATTCTGTATGTGTTCCAAACATCCGATATTGAGGAAAAAACATTAGCATGAAATTATTTCTTTAAAACATTTATTACAGATACTTTTGTAAGTACGTGTTGCTATCGCACGTACAAAGTTATATCAGAACGCACATTGTCGGCAGACGGGTGCACGGGCGGCATGCGCGAGCTGGTGGCGCACGTGCGCGCGGGGTGCCCGGGCGGCAGCGCGTGCGCGGGCGCGGGCGGCGCGCTGCTGCTGGCGGCGGCCGACGCGCTGGCGGGCCGCGGCGCGGGCGGCCGCGCGCTGCCCGACCACGCGCGGCCCTCCGCGCGCCACGACGCGCTGCACACGCTGCTCGACGAGGTCACACACACTTTATATTGATTTGAAACATCTATAGCCGCGGGTAAAACCGATTGTTGGCGTGGCGACGCGTCGCACGCGTGTGGCAAGCGTCGCCACATTTGTTGTTGAGTTGTCGCAATTTGAAATAAATTTTGAATATTTTATTTATGTATTTAATGAAATAGATGTTTATAAATAAACAGTCATCATTTTCTGGAAAAAATTCGGAATATTTTTATTTTTGCATTATGCCATATTTACTTCCTGTCGTAATCTGTTCTTTTATGCATATGACTTGTACAGAATAATTTCGATGTTTCACGTCCTCCAGGCGTCCCGTGCCGGCTCATTTTTTAGCTGTATATTTTCTTGCTCTCTAGTTCACTCCTTTTAGCATCTACATATACGCAATAAGGGCAGCAGCGTAGATGGTAACAAAAATTATGCTCTGCGATGCTAGGATTAATTTTTTTGTCTAGCAAGGTCTTGGAATAGACTGATGATAATAAGTATGTGGACTTATATAGATACACTAAAATACTTTTATAATCCTGTCTCTTTAAAACGACTTTGTCAACTCAAATCATTTAGCCGAGATATGTCAAAAGCAAACGTTTATTAAGGAAAAAATACTAAGGTTTATATGTAAAAATATACCTAAATACAATTCAGTCAGGTGGCAACAAGTGTCCCCTGCGCGTGCTGATCCAGCACGACACGTCGGCGGCCATCCGGCTGCTGGAGCAGAGCGCGCGCGAGCCGCCCTTCGCCGGCCCGCTCGGCAAGCAGAACCGGCTGCGCGTGGCGCGCGCGCTGCTCTCCTTCACGTCCGATATTCAAGTGAGCGGAAATATATATATATATCACGTACTAATATACAATACTTCGTAAGTATGTACATGTACAAGTATGTACATGACATAAGTCAAGTTCCCTTACGCTGTTATTTGACAATCCCTATTCTTGAAATCCTATCACCAATTTAACACCAAAAAGCTTACTAATAATTTATAGGTACTTACTAGAGTAACTGACTAGCAGTTTAATTCCTACAGCGCTGATTTCCGTATTTTCGTACTTTTAAAATGTTAAAAATGCTTCGACAATAATGGCCAATATTTTGATAAAATAAACATACTAGTTTTAAAAAAGCAATCCTTTGCTTTCTGTATAAGAAGGCAATTTCATAGTTCGAGACCTAAAAACATATTACGTGAATCCTGTGCCCCAATATCCATTTATGTTTTGCTTAAAGTGACTAGAGAAAAGTAGATACATATTTATGAAACATTTGACGTATTCATATTTCTGAAGCAATGCATGTGTACATTATTTTGCAACGTATGGTAGGTCCTAACTTTGACAACTGTTAAATGGACACATTTCATTGCTCGTGACTGTACGTTCAATATGTGATTCTGAAACTACCTCAACAATCAAAACGAAAGTTGACTGCATTATTGGTCGAGTACTTGCAACATTGACTGTCGATCGAGAGGTCTGGTTCCGGGGTCGAGAAATATACGATTTTTGTAACTTAGAACTATCTTTTTATAAACATAACAAACATAAAAACAGCATAACATTTTATCAAAAATCTTCTTATAAAATATTTCAGGAGAGCGAAAGAAGAATAGAAATTTTAGAATTTATAACCGGGCAGCTATCCAGCGGCGCGCTGCCGCTCGACGAGGAGGTGATCGGTGGCGTGGAGCAGCTGGCGGCGCACAGCGCGGGCGAGCGCGCCGACCGCGCGTGGCTCGCGCTGCTGCAGCGGCTGCGCGCGCGCGCCCGCCCGCTGGCGCCGCGCCGCGCCGCCGTGCCGCGCCCGCGCGTGCTGTGGCGCCTCGACGCGCTGCTCGAGCGGCACGACGACGCCGTCAGGGAGTTCTTCCAAATCGATAGCCCCTCCGCGGCAGATGTCGATGAATTTTTTGAATATCTCCGTTCCAGACTAGAAACCGACGAAGAAACTAAGAGTCGATTGATCCCCCATCTCCCTGCATTGGTCGAGCTCCGTCCCGGGGCGGCCGCGATCATCGTGAGCGACTATTACGTCGACTCTATTTCCTCCATTCTAAGGTCCTTGAAAACGACCGTGATTCTCGAATTTGGAGATCGCCTACTGGAAATGGGGCGGCTGCGTGGTGATACGGCGGCGGTCTATTTTCGTCACCTTTGTAATATGCGCCCCTCAACCGTAAAACCGTTTCTGCAAAAAAATGCGGGCGCGATCCGACCAGAAGACGCCCTAGCAATCGTCCGGGAGAACGGTCCCGAGGTAGCGGAATCGGTCTGTCTCGAGGCGACTGGAGATTACGCAGGCGCGCTGAATTCCATTTTACGAATCCTCTCGTCCGAAACTAACAGCGAGGAGAGGGGAAATTTAATCTCAGAAGCGTGCGACCTGTGCGTGCGGGTCGGACCCACCGTGCCACCCTCTGCGGCTGCCGACATGTGGAAGAAGCTCCTCCGAGGCATCGGCGAGATTCCACCCTCTCTCCTCTTCGAAGCCGTCGCGTATCTCCCGGTGGAGGAGCTGCTTCTGAAGAGTTGCAACTCCGCACAAGTGGCACGCCGAATCCTCGAGGGAGGCGCGAGCGGCAGGAGGGTGTGGCGCAGTGCAGCGCGCGTGTGCGAGCGCGAGGCGCACGAAGCGCTGGCGCGCGCGCTGAGCGCGGCGGGGCGCGGGCTGGCGGTGCGCGGGCACTGCGCGCACTGCGGCGGGGCGCTGGCGGGTCGCGGCGCGGCGCGCACGCTGCACTGCGCACGCGCGCTGCACGCCGACTGCGCCGCGCCGCCCGCCTGCAGCGTGTGCCTGCACCGCGCGCCGACCGACGAGCTGGCGCTGCAGAGCCTGCCGACGCGGCGAGCGTCGCCGCCTCACGACTACACCCTACTGTTGGCCGCGCCGCCGCGCCCTGACCTCGAGGGACTGGTCTGATGTTTAAAATCGAAGTTCTCCTGAAGGAGTGATGATAATCCAAGAACGCTCGTCCGGGTCGCTACTCCTTATAATAAATCTCGCATGTTCGTATCTACGAAGAGACTATGATTGTTAAATCTTGAATTATTTATTTTCTTATTTATTATGTAGTCATCAGTTATATAAAAATGTATAAATGAATTTATTATGTATATTAGTTAATAAAATGTTCCACGCAATGTGTTGTATATTATTACAAATACCAGATTATTCTAATACAGTAAATTAAGAGAGATCGCACATCTAACAGAAGGTTTTTCAGGCTAAGCCTCATCGGTATTCACTATGTACACTCGATGTCCTAACGCATCATCGATTATGTGTGAACGGAAGTATATTTTATTATCTATTTGATTGGTCTGGCGTTACCGACTGAGTATGCGCACCGAATCTGATATGAGATGTGCACTCACCCATATTTCTTTCATTTATTTATTATTCCGTAAAAAAAAAACAATCCAGCACACCACCAAGCACCGCCAGTACTGCCTTTTCGCGTATATTCGGACTAGACCGTAAGTTTCAAAATATCTTCAGTAGCTTTTTAAATGCGACGATTAAACTGCCAAACGACCGCTATCAGTGGTCTTATCCTCTCATCTCAATATATGCATATTTACAATTTTTTCGTTGTGTTGTAACTATAAGAATTTTTGCATGTTTAGCTTCATGGAAGCTTTTTATGCATAGACATTTGCATATAGAGCACTAACTAATTAAATTTAAACTTGAACACAACGTTAAAAACTGCCTATGTGACCGATGTACCCAAAAGTGACTTACTGTACAGTATCTCTGCCTATCCTCGCCGAAATAGCCTTGTATAGCAGCACAGTGGAGTACAAATTCCCCAAATTACTTAAAAACCAACACGAAATAAAGGGGATGTTAGGGATTGCAGAAATAAAAACAACCAAAAAGATTCCAATAAATGTATTACAGAAGTTACAAACTATATTTTTCTTGTCACGACCAACACTAAAAGGAAACTACACTCTACTTCCTACATTTTCAAGTACAACCCACATAAAAAATTATATGCAATATCAGCTACATGCCGGTTTCATTCCTTCAGTGACCATTCATATAAGCAATGTGCTGTGCCTATAAAATATATTTTTATTGCCATCTCAATGTCGTTTAAAACCGAAAGATACTACACCTAATTGGATTGATCAACTAAGATTCCTTCTGACAACTCGCATAAATCTGGATCTACAACCGTCAAGAACCTCAGATAAAAACACATTTAAATTACATGTAAAGTTAAAAGTTTTCATACACCACATATACTTCTTATAATGTACCACTCACTTGCCATGTTATATATATGTATATAAAGATTTAATTAAAAACCCCTATTAATTATCTCTCATATAAATTATAAAACAATAATCAAATCAGATATACAACTCTTTTATTCTACTACATAAATATTTTCATTTTCATCAAACACATTAATGATCATTAATTATGCCTTACAATAATTTTGTTATATCATTGTGCAAATTTCTGTTTTTAACCAATATCATTAATTACATAGTGCCACAATACAGTTTAATGCAACATTGGTAATGTAGAAAATTATACGTAAAGTACAAAGTAAAATTAATATTGATTGTCTACAATATAAAACTGAAATTATAATGAATATTACTTATTTGTATGAACACAACAATATGTGAATTTTTTTATCATCCAACACATGCTTAAGAGCGCTATCCTAACTCGCATCAATTGATGAGAAAGTATAATCTTTTTACTTCAGAATAGAACTACAAGACTAACATCGACATGTATTAACATTTAAGCCAGTTCATATGCAGCGCAAACTGAGCTGTTTTCCAAAATATCTACTGTGATTATTGTACAACTGTAGTTCTCCAAATTAACAAAGAGCCCACCTGCGGTATGTTCATGGTAAACATGGCAGCAAATGAGTAGAGTTACTTTCAGTTGAACATGTATGTTCACACCTGTTCATACATACATGTACATACACTGTGTACTGTGTTCAGAAGTTGATATCTCAAGTCTTCTGGTTTGTAAACCAGGTACACAAGACATATCAATTTAAAAATAAGATTTTAGACAATTTAAAGATAAAGTTAAGTTGTATGACTCTGAAAAGTTTTGGTAGCCAAGCTTATTATTGTTATAACATACTAATGTTAGGTTCCTATACAGCCACGTGTTCAGTTAATTAACAAATGAACTCAACAATCATTATGAGGCCTTTTATCATTCTTATTCTCATGGTTAATTAGTTACAATTAATTAAATAATAAAAGTTGTTTTTTTTTCATATAGAAAATATATATATATATAAAAAAAATTTTTCATAATGAGATTTTGATATATCTTCAGATATATCCTATAACTACATAATAATTCACATAGAAATGTTCTGTTGTTTTTAGGACCCTTCATCCATTATATACCATACTGCAGGTTGGCCTCAGGTAATTTGGAAACCTACAAGCCCACACACAAACGGCAAAGCTCTGTATTCCTTTACAACCATCGGATAACAATAAACATCGTTTAAAACATTTACCATTCCTTATTAGTATTGCTATCGTAAAAAAATAATTTCAAACAATTATGTGTTTGTCATATACTTTTCATTGATGCTACAATAATCTAGACATACAATACAGAGTTAAAATTGTACATTTGAATATTTGGAACCTTACACATTAGCTAGTGATTTTAGTTAACAAATTAACCTAAAATTCACACATACCATAATATAAGTGATACTATATATAATATTAAAAAATATATATATTAAATGCCAGAAATAAAAGTAGCCGTGACAATATTACGACTTTTGTGCAAGTCGATAATTATCTCTGACATTGATCGTTTGGCTTTTTTTATTCTGCATTATCATAGCGAACTCTGCAACAAATTAGGATTTGTTAAATGAAATATATGAAAAATGCTGAATGAGAAAATGTTACTAAAAAAATACCTAACATCACGCCTGTAATCACCGAAGAGGTAGGCAGAGGAGTGTAGTACACTCCCACGTGTTACTAAAAGTGTCTTCAATATGGTTTTGTATTGAACAAAACCATTAATTGTTAATTACAGAACCAATTATAAGAACTAAAGCTGGATCTCCAGCAACTTTGTATAGGCGTAATGTCCTGGAACATGCTCCAAGTATCCCAGAGTTGTGGGAGTCCTGTGTGCAACAGACAAAGGTGCATAATACCGTGCACCCACGTCAGCCAGATAATATCTTCTATATATTTGAATACTACTTTAACTTATTATATGTATACATAGACATAAGCAGGTCTTTATATATTTAGTAGTATTATACTTTTTTATAACGAAACATTCCGCCTGTAGTCCCCGAAGCGGTAGGCAGAGCAGTGTAGTATGTCTCCATGTTTCACCAGGTCTATTTTTTAGTCCCACAATAGAATAGGTAGTGAGCCTATTGCCCTCGACCACAGTTCCAGACTCCGAGTCACTACTATAAATTCTTAATTAGAAAAATCTGATAGTACCCGACACGGGATTTGAACCCATGACCTCCCGATCGGCAGTCGCGCTTGAAACCGACTCGATCAATGAGGCAGTCAATAATACTTTTGTAACAAAAGAGTAATGACTGTAGGATCATGTCAGGTTTCCAAGGATAGAAATATTCAGCAGTCAGTGCTCTCTGCATGCCCCACAATAAACCTGGCATGGTGAAAATGTATTGAATTTACCTTTGACGCTGACCCCTTCTCTTACTGAGACGCCTGCCAGATGTTGGATCTTGTAGAGTAAATCTGTTTGTAGTCTCAGGAGCGACTCTCAAATTCCGATGCTCAGTTGATCGGGCGACAGACACCTGAAGGTAAAAATTATTCATCATTACTTATTGTTTATTGTGTACGTAATTTAAAGTTACATTTCAATAAAATCACCTTTTTTGGTTTAATCTCAGAACAGTCTGTTTTTAAAATGTGTTGTTTTAAAATGTGTTGTGAGTCATATAATATCAAAGGCGGCAAAATGGACTTTTGGACTAAATTTAAGTATTAACACGATTTTATCAATCTGTGAAAATGGTTTCTATAGAGCATTACATAACAGAACCGATAATCGTTGGAGTAGACGTGTTCTGGAGTGGAAACCGCGTTTGGCAAAGGTAGCGTAGGACGCCTTCCAGCTAGGTGAAGTGACGATATACGCAAAGTGGCTGGAAGCAGTTGGATACGACGAGCTGAAGAAACAGCTCAGTGACGTGCTATTGGAGAGGCCTATGTCCAGCAGTGGACGGAAATAGGCTGATAATGATGATGATAAGAGCAATACATTAGGTGAAAAATACAGCAGTATCCCACAAAAAAATCAATATTAAATGTAATATTTGAAACAAACCCGGCATGCTTTAGCCATGTAAATAGTTTTAAAATGCTAAAAATGTTTTTAATATTTGCTATAAAGATGTCCTAACAATAATATACATATTTCTCGTAATTTATTAATGTGTCGTTTTCTTACAAAAAATTTATATTGCGGATATCGCGACCTTTGTTATTAGCTGACTAAAATAGTATACAACATCCATGACAAAAAGTCACATATTACCTTGTCCATAAACTTCTTAATAAGTTCAGGGCAGTTAAGGTTACTCTCTGGTTCCCAAGAATCATATTTGTTAGACCATCCTTTCCAGTGGATGTAGAACTCTCTCTCGCCATTCTTTTTGTGATGGACTTCCAGAATGCGGTCAACCTAGAACATACAATTAAATAACCTACTGATGGGACTCAACAGTCAAAATTTCACTGTTTTTTATGATCACTTTTACTTTAAATATTGCTGGATAGTTAGATTAACATTGATTAACACTAAAGTTATGGTGGATTTTAATAACGGTGCTAAATATTACTCCAAGTCTTTCAAGCTTTCTTCCAGCTTTGGGATCAAGCTGGATAATGTGTTGAAATATCAGATAATTTAAATCTACAACAGATATGTTGATACTTGAGTAAAATAAACATTAGTGTGATTTCTGTTATACATGATAATATTATGATATTTCATATTCAAAAGGAAAATATTCTAAATTCAAAGTCTACCTCATACTCAGCATTTTCATCTTCATTTTCATTGTCCTGTGCGCTCTTGGCTCTCTTTGCACGGCTTTTGCTCTTTGGTGTTGACTTTCTTTTATTTTCTTGTTTTGTTGGAGTGTCGCTTTCCTTGCCCTTTGGGTATTCTTTCTGCAAATTTATAAATAACTGAATACTCATTTACATAAATATATAGGGTAGGCCATTATGTTGACTGGATTTCAAAAAATCACAGAAACAAAATACTACAAAGTTTAGGGCAGATAATTTATATTTATGATAAAATAACCACATGGGTTGGGTTGATTGGTTTGAAATTCGACCGTTCACTCCAGGAGACCGGGTGCAAATCCTAGCGTGCACATCTTAAAAATGTGTGTTTTAAATTTAAATATCATTTGCTACTGTATCTGTGCCCAGTGCATGGCAATAGGCTCACCACCTATTCCATAGTGGGACGTAAACGTAGGTGGTAAAACGTGGGAGTGTTCTACACTCCTCTGCCTACCTCTTCGGGGATAACAGGTGTGATGTTACGTTTAACCACATGGGAATTTTATTTTTAAAAATGATATCATTGAGATGTGTGCCATTGAGTTGTTGCTCATGGGATAGCAGACATCTCCTCATGAATGTTGTTTTTGAGCTGGGCAAGCTACATTGGTTTATTGGCTTAAACATAGCTCTTGAGGTACCCCCAGAAAAAAAACCCAGTGGCGTGAGATCTGGGCTCCAGGGAGGCCACAGAATGCCCCCTTGATGCGATATCATAATTTCCACTAAACATTTCGTTTACAACTACCAACGACTGAGTGTATGTATGGGATACCACTCCATTTTGTTGCAACCTGGTCTTGCTGTTACAACAGCAAGACCGAATTTTGAAGCCCACAGGCTACAGGCTGCATAATATTGATGCCTACAGGCTTCAAAATTATGCAGTTCAAAATTATTAATTATATAACAAACTTGTTATTGATCAAGTTATTTGTTATTTCCATTTCACCAACAATAATAAAACAAATAACTAAATCTATAATCACTTTAATTCATCTTAATATAAAAATAAATTAGGGCTGTTACACACATTACACATATTAAAGAATATTTTTGAATTCCTTAATTTATGTTACAAAACTAGCCCTGTAACATTATTTAATTGTATTGCAATCCAGTTAAAAGCTGAAGCAACCCTAAGTTGATCTTACCTGACTTTCCTTGTACTTGTTGATCACGTCAGGACAAGAAAGAGTATTTTCTGGCTCCCAAGTATCACTGTCTGCAGAATACCCCTTCCATCTTATTAAATATAGAAGCTTTCCTTTAATTCTTTTTGAATCAATTATTTTTTCCACCTACAAAAAAATGAACAAAGGTTTTCAAAATTAGTCCCATTTGCTTCTTTGAAGATAATCTGAATAAGATTATTTATGACCATTAAAAAAATCCAAGTAGAATAATAATCAACTCATATATGAATTAGACATAGTTTTAGTAGTAATAATAAAACTAATAAACTAATTTATTTGTTATTAATAATGTTCTGATACATGATCTCAGATTCTTTCTATAAATAAAACCTGTCATATTCAGACCTCATATTCTTCTTCAAGAACTTCCTTTTTACTTGTTCTCTCAGATTTCCTCTTTCTCCCTTTAGCTTTCGCTTTAGGAGTCTTTTTAGGGGTGTTTTGGGATGCCTCAGATTCGTTATCAGTTTTGTCAGCAGAAACATCAACTGGGTCTTTATTGCCTTCTGTCAAAAGTTCGGAATCTTGTTGATCTGGTTCATCATTACCCACTGACGCCGATCCGTTTGTAGACGATATAACATCATCGTCCGTTCGATTTTTCGATATTTTACGCATATTGACTTTCGTATGTCTCACAATAATGTACACACAAAATTATTGTTACCAAAACATAGTATTTATCAAATACGCAATTAGAAAACTATCACCGAATATCCCACACAAACGCAAATGGAGGGAAAAGGATAAAGCAATAGACAAAATAATGCTTACAAAATATAGTAAAGTTTTTGCTATGTTGCCAGCGGTGCAACATAATAATACTTTTTATTTAGATGCACAAAAATAAAAATGACTCATATAACGTTTACATATATTATTAAATTTTTCATTGTGAGATTTTAAAACAATATTAAAATGTTAATTTTTAGTTTTTTGATGATACTACACCTATAATAACTATTTAATATTTCGTAAATAGCCTGCCTTCAAATCATTTAACTAAAATAATTAATAATATTTTAAATTACAATATCTGTAGTTGTGAATACGATGGTTAACACAAATATCTAGATGTAGAGTAGATTGTTAAATGCTTGGATGATACAAATATATCACACTATAGAAACAACCACAAAATATAGCTATGCTAAAATATAATAATATAATCTTCGTGATTAGTATCTATATATATACACAGATATATTTGCCTATATCTGTTTAAATATTTTAACGGCGTAAGGGATTAATTAATATTGTGCAAATAATAATAACAATACCATCGGTTATCTCCACACATAGCCATCTAATCTCAAAATCAGCTTCAAGATCGCTTCTGTCATAGTGAACCGATGGATGATAAACTATATAATATATGCTTATATAGACAGACCCAGATGCCGAAGAAATACCTGTGCTCATAATACAAGTATTTATTCTGGGTGAGAATCAAATCCACGACCTCTGGCGCAACAGTCAGATTCACTGATCACTGCACCAACGGGCCAATCAAGCGTGGTCACCCGAGCGTTACAATATCAAATATATTTTATTATACCATAATACACCATGCTATAATATATATTATAGCTTTTGTGCGGACCTTAAGTCTCAGTGGAAAAAAACTTGTTCTAATATCTGCTTAAAGATTATTTTACTCCCAATCATATGCTATAAGAATCCAAAGAAAGAAATCGTCAGCCTTCGTATAATTATTTAAAACCTAAAACGGTAACTACGACAGTGTCAAAGTCACCTCAAAGTTGTCAAAAAGTTATTAAAAGTGAAAGCTCGGATTTAGATAAATTAAATGAAAATATTTGCAAAACATGACAAGCAGAGCTAATTTTAAAACTTCTCGAATGAATTATAAGTTTCAAGATGAACCGTTTGAATCTAAAGGTATCAAGCCAACTCGAGAAGAGGCAACTATATTGGAAATACTGGTCTTAATGATTGTGCACATTTGTAAGAAAGTACTATTCTATGACACCAATTTAAAAATAGCTGTTTATTTAGGAGCTCTGTTCCTACTTTCCCTTGTAGCAGATGTCCTCACATTTCCAAAATCATATTTTTCAAGAAGCGACAACATATTTAACCAGTATTTTGTAAAGATAGGCTGGTTTTGGACATTATTCCTCACAGTACCGTATGTTTTACTAACTTCGTACACGACCTGCTGCGGCAAGAGGAAACTTATCGTAACAGCGCATTTGTCACGATTATTTATTGCAACCGTATTTTGGTATTTTTGGACAACAATTTTCAATGTTATTGAAATGAAATATGGGCGGTGTAATTCTAAAATGTTCGAGGACAAAATATCTTGTCTTAAAAATGGTCATTTCTGGAACGGATTTGATATATCTGGACACAGTTTTATACTTATATACTCCAGCTTAATTATGATAGAAGAAGCCAAGGCCATAAATGGTTGGGAGGGAATTAAAGACTACATTAGGGACGAAAAGTTTGCAAGGAGTCTAAACGACAAATCGGTAAGAATAAATCCGTTGAAGAACATTAACATGGAGGAACTGGAAACACTTAAAACATCATATGAGAAATTCACACCATATGTTAGAGGATTTTTGATTGCCATAGCCCTTTTGCAGTTGTTGTGGGATGTGATGTTAGTTTCTACAATAATATATTATCACATTATGGTGGAGAAATTCATTAGCGGAATTGTGGCCATCCTCACATGGTTCATTACTTATAGAGTGTGGTATACCATACCCAGCCTGTTGCCCAATTTACCGGGACAGGGCATATTTAAGTACAACAGTGACAAACCGACAGTGACTAACTTGAGGAAAAGAGCAAGTGTCAGTAATGGAAAACATTTCATGGGTATGCCTATAGGCAAAAACCAAGACAATGCTGAGACCACAACAGAGAATACGAGATAAAGGTTGCTGGTTGTTTTTTATGGGTGTTTTGTGTTATTTATTGTTTATGATGGGGTTTTGTTTGGGGCTCGGTTCATGGTTGAATATGTAGTATGTAAGAAAGTTGTCTTTTTACTTTTGATCCTGCTTGTTTACTAATAACAAGTTTGTATTAATTTGTACAAAAATCATGTATATATTTAATAAGTTTTATTGTTGTCTTTGTTCATAGATCAATATCAATTTATATGAATAGTAATATTGTGGTTTTATTATGTATATCATTTAACTAAACTTTTTTATGGAAAATAAAATTTTTGAATATTCATAACTTTGCCATATATTCCTTAAGTAGGTCTGTAACAGTAAAGTCAAGATAAATTGACAGTCAAATTGAATTGAAACATCACTTACATTTATGCTTTTAATGAACAAACATTAAGTCATTTTATACAGTTAATAAAAATATATTCACAGCTCTGTACTAAAATCTAAGTCACAGCATTTAAGTATTCTGCCACAGTATTTGATTTAAATTTATTATATTTTTATTGTCTCAAAATATAATGCACATTGTAAAATTTAAAGTTTATTTTATAACACAATCTATAATTTGTGTAATTTATATACATACATGCATATACATTTTTTTTCCAGTAATAGAATAGATTATTAAAACTTTATAGCCTGCAATAGACAAGAACTAAACGACTTAAAATAATACTGAATGTTACTTGTAAATGTACCTACAACTATAATAAAATATATGTCACAAATTAAGTATATACAAGATTAAATATATTACAAACAATTAAAGTGTGGACCAACTTATCTCTACTCGTAGTTTTATGTAATTTAGCTTATAATCATACTAAGAATCACAACGAAATTAATCTGAGCATTAAATGATCTTCAATCATGTTTCCGCAAATATATGATAAGCCTTGAGAGTTTTATCAAATAAGCCTGACACATAATTCTATCTCTTGGAAAAATATTTAGATAAATGATATGGTGTGCACTTTGTTGATTTTTATATTTCAGTATATAAGACTTACTCTACCATTATCCATGAGCGGTTGAATCAATCAAAGTAGTAACTTTTTAAAAACATATGCAAATGCAATCACGAAACCAATGGACACAGCCCCAGCAGCACCCACATATGCTGCCGGCTGGGAAGTAACAATCATTTTTATGTGAACAGGGAGATTAGGAATGGTCTTCTTGAATGATTCTCGCTGCTTTACACGGTTGAAGTAGTTTTCAATATGTGGTCGTTTGCCATCAACCCAAAATCTTTGTTCAAATCCAAGCTCCCATAAACGTTGTAGAAGAATTGCCAAATTGACATCAGCAATTGTGAAGTTTTCACAACATAACCAGTTCTCTGAAAAGCGACCAAGGTAACTATTAGGATATCACTGAAAGAAACTAGCTAATTAAAAACAATGTTTAAATTTACAACCTTAAAAGACTGAATAACTTTTCATACAATAAATATGCTTTGGAAAATTATTATGAAACATTTCAACAAAGTATTCCAAGCTAATTAAATCCATGTCTTCCATGTTTGATGATGTCATAGTTTGTTGAGAGTTCGCAAATATGTAATGAAGAAATTAAGATCAGTTCATACAAACCCTCTTGTTGTAACTTTAAATGCTCCTCAACCTGAGACAATACTTCATCAACAATGTTCAGAACTTTTAAATATTCCTCTTCGTTTGTTAATATCTCATGTTTTCTGTCCTGTATCTGGGCTTTGTATAGCAAAATGCCTTTCGCTTTAGGATTCTCTTCGGCTAAACGTCTTAAATTTTTGGAGCTACACAAGTCACCACCTAATTTTAAAAATGAATATAATGAATAAGTTAATTTTTTTTTATTAATTGATAATTGTTTGATGATGTACTCACTTTTAAGGACTTCCCTGACGGGTAATATAAATGGTAACTTAGGACTTCTGCACAGATGTGGATGGAAGAACGACCCCACAGTAATAACTCCAGCTGGCAAAGCTTCGATGAGCTCTCGGAATCTATTGATATTTACCAGGACCTTTGTATCCTTGGTAACATTGACCAGCGGGGGCGACTCTAAAATTTCATTAAGGATTGTTAATACTTGTATAATCGGCCACTCATGTGACGATCGAAAACAGTTATAAAAACCTTGGTCTAAATATAACTCTAAATAATCCAGTATTCTTGTAGAATCTGGTATAATTTCATTATTTACTTTGAGGACTGGAATTTCTCCTCGAGGGTTTATTTCTAAAAACCAGGAGGAATACTGTTCTCCTTTCGTAATATCGATTAGTAACGGTTCGAAGTTGATATTTTTTTCATATAGTGCCATTAACACCTGTAATAAAAAAATCACATGATGAGATTCGATGAAATTATAAATAAATAAAGCACTCATAGGCATATTATATAAATACGTTTTAAATTTACTACGTACCTTTTGAGAATAAAAGCTATAGTAACTACAATAAAGCAAAATGTTTGTTTTTGGGCCATTGCAAGTTTTAGTATTTAAATTAGGCATTTGTATATTGTCTAGGTACTTTTGTACGTAATGCATTGTTGTAGGATATCACTGAAATGAATTCACAAACACTTCGAAACTAAAGTCCACAAATTTAAATTATTTTAGTGTCCCACAAAGTTTGAAATTCGGATTCGGTAACTTTTTAATTTTATCGCCAAGTTCACAATATAAAACAAATGCTACCAACATTGCGAAAACAAAATCAGGTGACATTATAGTGACGTACAAACCATTCTTATAACGGTTGTTATCTTGTTTTCCAATTGTTTAAATTTAATTTATTTTCTATTTTTTAACTATTACATTATTGCCCCTTTTTAAACAAGAATTCACTTGACAAGGTATAGAAGACAAAAAAAGAACTGCTACTGTTACGAAATGAAAAACTATTTCTATAAAGAGTAAACAATTATTACTCCGTAATGAATAATGTAATCGGTGCGATGGTTAATGTGGTATCATTTTATATTCATTTCATATTGTAATTATTATAAATTGCCATTATCTATTGATTGGGAGAGTTCATAAATCTCAAAATAAAATAGTCTGCAGACTCATTTCCTGCAATTAGGTTCATTTGTATGGTAACATTTTGATCAGCAGCCAATAGGCTATAACCATAAACTAAGCCAAACAGTTTTTAGCACAACACTATCAGACGCGACCAAGAATCGAATATTGAATTTGGTTGTATTAATGATGGTGTGTTGTGGTAGTTTTAATTTTTCATTTATACTTCTTGATATCGGTATTTCAACTAAATAATTTGAATTTATCGAATATATTCAAGTTCTTGTAAGTTCACAACCTACGTTATTATTGCTTACACCAGTACGTACCCATCCGGTAATGTTATGTTAACAAGTAACTAATCGAGTGTATTAAAAATGGAGGTCTCCGGTAACACTGACGCCGTTAATCTTGGAGTTGGTGAAGCAGAGGCCGAAATTGGGGAGGAGCTGAAGCAGTTGGAGGAAATAAAAGATTTCGACACCAGAAGCGAAGTGTCTAGCTCGTCGTCTAGTGACTCTAGTACGCCTAGTATTAGTTCCGTTAGCACCAAGTCGAAGGATAAGCGGACTGGCCGTAAACGCAACAAGTCCGACAGTCAGTCTCCCGTGCAAAACAAACGCCGATGTGTTTCTACTGTCGCTAGTAAAATCAAAACTTACGATTACTTGACTAAACTGAATTATTTGTTCAGGGATACCAGATTTTTTTTGATCAAATCTAATAATGCGGAAAACATAACTTTATCGAAGGCAAAAGGAGTGTGGAGTACTCTTCCGCAGAACGAGGCTAATTTGAATCAAGCTTACCGTGAGTCAAGAAATGTTCTTTTGATATTTTCAGTGAAGGAAAGTGGGAAGTTCGCTGGTTTTGCGCGATTAGGGGGCGAATCGCGGCGTGACGTACCGCCTGTGTCTTGGGTACTACCGCCGGGACTATCAGCTAAAGTATTGGATGGAGTTTTTAAAGTAGACTGGATATGTAGAAAGGAGTTGCCTTTCAGCAACACACTCCACCTTTACAACCCATGGAACGAAGGGAAACCGGTAAAAATAGGCAGAGATGGACAAGAGATAGAACCAAAAGTAGCAGAAGAGTTGTGTAGATTATTCCCTGAAGATGAAGGTATAGAAATGACTCCAATATTAAGAAAATCCAAGGAAGCTTCTAAGAAAAGTTACATGAAAAGTGGTGGGAGTTATAGAACTTACAGAGCCCCTTTGTCTTCTAGAGGTTCAAACTTCAGAAATCGCATGAGTGGTTCTTCTAGAAGTAGAAGAAAACCTTTTATACCACCAAGAAATCGTTCATACAAAAGGAGGTCTCCGTCCCCCTATTTAAGAGACAGAGTGTCCAATTGGTTTGGACGTGCTAGAGAGAGCTATGTGAATAGCGGTTCTGCTGCTGCTGAAGCCTATGTAGCAGAGTATATGCGCACAATGCACCACCAATTGCCACCATTGCCATATGTAGCTCCACCAGGTTTCAATACTGCGATTCCTACATATGATGGATTGCCACCACCACCACCACCTCCACCTCGCTACTATGATTTATCAGACTACTCTCGATCCATGCTTGTTTATGATAAAAGAGCATATGAACGTTCGGTGGATGAGTTCTTGTGGCGCACCACCGACCGTGCCAGTGGCCGAAGCCGTGACCGTGATGCGCACAGGTCTTACCGTGACCGCCGTTAAAAAAAAATTTCCACCGATGTATTGTTTCCTAATTCCAAATAAAAAATTGTGTTTGAACTTTGAACTTTATTGAATTGCAAATATATCTAAGTGTTGTGATAAACTGTAAAAATTGAACTATTTATATTAATAATGGACATTTTATAAAAGTATTAGCAACAGTTTAATTTTTGATGGGACCATTCAAAAATGAGTTTAAGTGATATTTTCTGTTAGGCTGAAGATGGAAGAGGCATTTTTTTTACAGGACACTAAAATGCATTGTGACAAACTGCCGATGGCAACTGTCATACCGACTGAAACTGTTACAAAAATTCTACAACTGTTGAAATAATATATTGTCAGAGAAATGCTACTGTTAGCTAACAGTATTAGTTGCTGTGATATACTGTAGTGTGTTATACAAGTAATGTATAATTCTAATCGTTTACAAATATTGCTCTCGATTTTTCTAGGTTTTAAATATAAGGTATTATTATTGTTAACTTGTAAATGTGGCAGGGTTGCCCATATCTGTGATATTATATGGCTATAATTTCATACAATAAAAAGGTAAGAATATTTTTCACCAAAGATAAATCGGTTTATAAACAGTTTAGATATTATTATTTATAACATGATCAAATTTTTTAAATGTCATTTTCTTGTTGTTCTGATGTGGAATTGGTTTAATCCATGTTGGGCCTAGAATTGATTAGACATGACAATCTGTAGTACAATGCAATGTCTATCACTACTGTTGTCAGTCATTATTTAATCTGTAAATGCTGTGTTTTTGAAAATCATCACAGTAATCAGAACTGGCTGCTCACATCCATAGACATTTGCATTTAATTTCAATCAGGGTTCTATGAATAGGGTTATTTGTGTTAGATTGTTGTGTTTTGGAGAGGAGGCTACCACTTAGCAAATATTTTAGAACCACTTCCAGCTGGGTAGATTTACTAAGTATGCAAAGTGGCTGTCAGCGGCTGGATACAAAGAGCTGTAGATCAAGCTCATTTGGGTGCTATTGGAGAGGCCTATGTGCTAGATATAGTGTGGACTGATGCATGAATAAGATTATTTGTTGGTTTTCATTGAAAATAGACTGAAGGAAGAGAATTGCTATTATCAATCCAATTTGTATGAGTGTAGTCAGTATCAGATGTATTAAAACCTGGTTATGTGCATGTTGATACTTTTGAAGTCTGTGGTGATCACATCAAATAACTCCTATGACTATAAGTATAATTCACCCTTTTATATTATCATAGTAAAAAGCAGAATGTAGAATAGGTTCGAAATTAGAAAAAAATACTTGGAACAAAATACTACCTGTTTTGTTTTTGAGTTTAGAGAAAGATTTGTCTTTGTAAGGTGTGTGTCAGAAGATTCCTGTAGTCCTGTCTTAGTTCAGTAGTGTATACCATATATTTATATAAATGTGACAACACAGACAGCATATAATTGCCCATTTTGTGTGATTACAATAAGTTATAACTATATTACAATTTTTATTAGTTTGGATAGCAACCTAAGCTGAAAGTGACGGAAGATATTTGTTGTGAAAACTATATAGTATAAAGATTTACTCTGTCTCGTTTCCTGCCTTTGAAAATTAAATACATTTGTAGGACATATCTGTCCAATGTATATAAACACTGACTTCATATTCAGAGACACTCAACATAAGTTACCTGCAAATATTGCTGCTTGCAGTAATACTTGCATTGATTTGTTTCGGTAGCTATAGGCTCGCACCGTATTCCGTGACCGGATATCTAACGTACTGGTGAAACGTGGGAGTGTACTACTCACCTCTACTCCTAACCCTACGGGGAAATACGAGCGTGATTTTATGTTGTTTCGATATGGAAAGATGATAACTACTTCAGAGAAACACATTTCTAATTATTGTCGGGTAGTATAACATTTCTATAGGTCCCCAACTTAACAGAGAGCTCGCCCGCGGTATGTGCGCGGGTTAGGTTAAAGGGGGTATACATACAAGTAATTGAGTAGTGTTAGTTACTGTCAGTCAGACGCCCACAGTGACATGAAGACTTGTCTTTATTTGTTGTTACTCCTTTTAAAGTAAGTACACACATGAATCTTAAAATAGGTGGTGCAACATTCGTCAAATTTATTGGTGGTCGAGCACCGCAAATGGCATTAAATTTAAAATGTTTTAAAAATCGTCGCCCGCCCAAACTCTTTAACGCAATAATGATTATGAGATATTTTTAATTTATTATTATTAATTATTTTATAATATATTAATTACCTTTCACCCACAAGAAACGAGTGGATGAATGTCAGTATTTTTATTTTGTAAAACTTCCGTCCCTTCAAAACATTGTCAAAGCTAAGTTGCAAAATTTTATTTAAGTGTTGTTTAAGCGGTACAAGTTCCCAGTCATAAATAATTTTGCGGCATCGAAAAAATTTCAGATATGTATCTCGTGTGTAATATTTACACGTGAACAGCATTAGACGTGCCATTGTGTTTTTGTCCCCCGCTGACTTCATATAGTACGAGTGCCGCAGTTGGGCTCTACTGATTTAGATAGTTATAGTTACGTTTCTTTAGCATTCTTTCATCAGCCAAGATTTGTTTAACAATCAACATAAAACGACCACCTCAAATCAGAACACTGAATTTCGAACGTATTGGTTACTTTCTATGAGACTTGGAATGCCCAGGGTCTTATTATAATTATTTCATGTCACTTGAACAATAATTTTTATTGCTTAGTATACCTAATTATTTTAATATTAAAGAAAATTGCTAATTACTAAAAAAATATAATCAAAGGCAATTAATTAGACTCTCAAAAGATTTCCGTACATTATATAGTACTAATTAAGTATTTTCCATTTCACTGTACTATCAACTGAGTAGGACTGAAACTATACAGTTTACAAAATACACCTTCCCCTGGTATACACCAGGGGAAAGTGTATTTTGAATAAGATATTTCGAACATCTTCCATTGATATGA
>DWJK01000241.1:0-24886 GCA_018248815.1 Croniades pieria auraria
ACGGCCTTAACCCTCTCAATATGAGAGGAGACCCATATTCCAACAGTGGAATGTTAATGGGTCGATTATTTATTTTATTTTTTTATTTTTTATGTAAAAAGGTCTTAAATGAACTTCCTGCTCGTGTGAAATGTGAACGTAATATATGTAGGTATACATATATAAAATCCAATCCATGTGTGACTAAATCAACCCTATAAACTGTTTAATGGGCACATAAATTCTTTCTACTGTAAACAGCTGTGCCTACGAATTGCTTATCCACGTGAACATAATCAATATAGGTCGCTATTTACCACTACATTTACTCATCTTGTTCATACTTTGAGCCATAAAGCTTCTAACTATTAAGTTAGAACTAAATTTGACTTAAGTTAATCTTAATGTTCGGTATAATTTATTATAGTTGGATCACAATTTTAAAGATGTGAAACGAGAAATTGTTAGGCAAGGTATTGATCACAGATTTCTTTCGTTATTTGTCGATCGAAGTCGACAGCTAGCTTAGTTCATAATCCCATGAAGAGTGCAGTAAATTTTTCTAGAGAGACAACGGTTTCTTTGTTTCATCAGTAGGACAAATGCACTTGCGTATAATTCCTTTGAACGCCGTACTGTGGTTTATCGTCATTATCATCGGCCTGTCTAATGAGTGCCATCTGCGTATTGTCATGATGAAGTTTTTGCCCACAGCCCCCACACTGGGAATGCGGGATGGAAATCCGTATCGTTGTTGCAACCGACTAATATTTAAGGTTTAATTGTGTTTCCGCTATTGTGCACAATGCTTTAAGCAATTAAAATCTATCGGACTTGGGAAACAGGGCCATACTATTGTATCTACATAGAACTTTCAAACTTAAGGCTTAGTGTATTTAGAATCGAATTTTAAAAAGCATCATGTGTATGACGGTGTTTTGAGGCCTGTGGTTCCGGTCGATTATAAGGAAAACATATTAAAGATTTGAAGACATTAGGAACGGTTTACTTGAACTGCGTATAAACATTTTATGGTTCTGTGTGAAATTGTTTTACATGGGGATGCGGTACTGTGCATTTGACATTAAATAGGCTATATTTTATAAGAGGGCTTTTTGACGAGCTATTTCACTGTACTGAACTATCACTGGCGATGTATAAAGGCCATTGGGTTATTTAACATCAGTCATATTCATATTTAAAGAAGTGTCTTCAAACCTAGACAATGAATTTAAAACTGTGTATAACTTTTGGGTGCCTACACTTCCCCTACTTAAAACGCACACCGGAATATAAAATGAGCAAGATAAGGGCGCCAAATGTTAATAGAGAGGCCTGAATACTTCGACAATGTTTGACAAAATAATGTTCGTAAATAACCCAACTATAAGTTTAGCTACAAGGACATGTAATGAAGTCTTGTATAATTTGTAGACAGAAACAGTTTGGTCGATTGTTGCTACATCCTTAAATAGTGGTAATTACAAAATTTTAAATAATGAATGGATTCGAGACATCTTGTTGGATGAGAAGTCTTTTTAAATTGAAAAAAGAATTTTAAACTACGAAGGAACTGTAGGAAACGAACCTGTATATAACAGAACGTTCGACCAATGAAAGTATATGTGGCACGCAGATTTAAATTATCGTTCCCGAATTATTTTCACATATTTTATTGGAAGTAACTTCCTGCATGGTTAGTTCATGTTCCCGTAGGTGTGCCACGGTATGATCACTGCTCATTATTTACGTTGTTGCGACATATTTGGACGCGTTCCAAACTTTATTGCCGTCCAACAATTAAACGTTTCCATGAACGTGAGTTAAAATATCCCGTAACGATGACGTAACTGAAAATATAATATCCTAGAAAAAATTACCTTCCCTTGAAAGTTTTAGAACTATTTAAACTATAGAGTTAAATTGTACTGTCCCTGAACTTCTAAGTTCAATGAGATTGTGTCTGATATGAGTGAATCTAGGTGTTTTTATTTATTCATGCATCAAATTAAAGCTGGTTTCTTGATTAATTGTGCTACAATTTTTTTTTCAGATAATACTAGTTGACCCGGTGAACTTCGTATTACCTAAATTTAAGAGAGTACCGTCGTCGCTATGAGACCCGCGCTTAGATTTATTTCCGCGCGTTGCTTTTACTTTGCGATAACTCCTAAGATATTCATTTAAATAATGTGGTGTAACATATAATAATGTGCATGAAATGCTTAAATAACTTCCCAATTTACATCCGCATTGTACGTAACGAATTTTTTAGAAGATATAATGGGTATAGTATCTCATAAAACCGCATTAAAATCTGTGCAGTAGTTTTTGAATTCATCGCGACCAGACAGACAGACGCGGCGGAGGACTTTGTTTAATAATAGGAATGTAGTGATAATCGCTCGGAAATTTACTGTATAGAAAATAAGGAACCATTGGTGCGAATTAGTTTACTGCAAAGCTTATTGAAACTAAAAGGTACCTCTTCGGTTCAAATTGTAATATTCAAATTATCATAGAGATCTTATATATAGAGTAGGGAAGGCATACGGCTGCCTGTAAGCGGAACGGTCGATGGTTAGAAAGAGAGAAACGATCGCGATACCCACCCGATACGATAGGATCTCTATCTCTCACTACTGACGCATGACTCACGCTACCACTAGAAGTACGTGCGCGAGTAGAAAGAGACGGAGAAAGGTAGCCTCATTTGCTTTATTTATTTATTTACTCTTTATTGCACACCATATACAGACATAACAAAGTGCAAATATAATGCCTAGTGGCATGTTTTTTCTTTTTTTTTCGATGGACACATTTTAGGTTGACTTCCCTAATCTACGTAAAACGTATACATATATGCAAATTATAATAAAATTTATATTTTGAGTTTAGCTTTTTTTACTGTCACAATAATGTCTCCGCGCATTGTATAGTGTTGCATTGTTTAAAAAATATAAAATAATAAGACTATGTGTATCATTTTATAGAATTTATATTCTATGTCATGAAATGTATATAACTCAGCGAAAACTTAAGTAAATTAACTACAAACGTATAGTACGTAGTAACCTTTTGTTAATTAACTGTATAACTGCCGCCTGTTCTGGAATTTCCATCCGTTTGAAATTGACATAGTTTTTACTGTTTTATTTACGCACGAAACTCCGTACCTTTAATTAGAATCATTGATGAGCATAGGGCTCCAAAATTAAACATGTGTCCATCCGTTTGCTATCACTGAAAGTATTAGTACATTATAAATCGTATTACGGTATTTTTAATCAACTTTTAATTAAAATTAATTTGACGACACAAAGATCTTATTTTTTTAAATGAAAAATTTAAATAATTGGATTAAAATTAAATCAAATATTACACTAATTTTAAATTATGGTCTTGATTGTATGTAGTTGTCTTGAAGTTATCAACATCAACGTCATCATCCTGTCTGTATCTATGGTATTCTACGTCAATTTGAGGTGATATGAAAAGGATAACAAAACTGAGAGTGTAAAAACTGAGAGTCTCATTAACCTCCAAGGTTCATCCTATCCAAAGTTCAATAACAACAGCTAATGGGAGATATTGTCTTAATTTTAACAATTGTTCTAGAAAAGTAAACCTTTTCTTTCACTTACCAGGTATTTCATGGTGTCTGTTAGTAGAGATGTCTCTAGTGGAGAATGTGTAGGCGGTTTTGGTGCCGAAGAGGAAGTAGGGGTCCTCTTCGCCGGACAGGCAAGTCTCCTGGCCGTCCACTAGGATCGCTAACGTCAGAGCACCAAGCAGCACCCAGCGCATGATGTACTATAATGTTGTGAATGTTCGACTTGTTATAGACTGAGGGTATTTGGAAATACTTTTTAACAACAGATGACGGGCTGACACGTGGTTTACTTTTAAAAAAACATCAGCCGTGGAAAATAACTTTATTGTTAATGTTATTAAATAAAAGAATAAAAGCTAGGAATAGAAAATAAATAAATATAGGAGCAGCACGTCATGTTTGTAGGTTAGATATGACTCTCAGTGCTTTTGTTTAACCCGTAAGGGACCCAGCCTGACGATCTAATAATAATAATGGACTCTCCTTCTAACTAATCTGAAAATTCAATAAATACATATATATACTTATTTAACCCTCCTTAATTTAATGGTCCCATAGTATATTTATTTCGGTATTAAATATTTGCAAGCAGGGCCATGTGGAAAGAAACAGATTATTTGTTCAGAAACTTTGTGCTATTACTAAGTTTTTATTTCTCGAAAAACCTATATTCTTATCATGAAAACCTAACAAATCGAAAAGTGGGCCGAGCCATCTGTCGATATTTATTAACCATTGTCTATAGGTATTTGGAACACCGGAGTAGTTGCTGAAACGTTGCCGGAGTCTTTTTTATAGAGTTGAGTATCAATTGTGTCAGTTTAGGTATTAGGATTTTGTTACCTTATTAGGATTATTTTTTATTTTCAAGATTTTTTTGTGCAACTTCATCATAAATACTATAAAGTTTTAAAATAATAAATATTTATAAAGCATTTTAGAAAATAGGTTACATTTATTCAAAACCTTGTTACTTTAATATTTTATCGTCTCAAGCGCGTCAAACTGTCCGTATATACTATGGTCCGTGTATACAATAAACATTCCACAGGTGTGTATGTACAGGTAGGGTGACGATCATTACATATTACGCGTTCTATAAGAATTTAAATAGGCAAGTAAAGTAAGATATTACAAAGTTACAATGTATGTTTCACTTTTGTTTAATTTTGGGAACTTCCAAATACCCTTGAGCTAAAATTTAAGTAAATAATAATATTCATTGTAATCCTCTATAGTTATAGCTATTGTTATTAGTCACGACCGGTCCCATAAGGTATCCTTATTATACAAAATTCGTACATTCACAGTAATAAACTTCGTTTAGAAATATAGAAACATAATAATTTTAACGTTCCCTATCATCATAACGAGGTTCCTAGCACGGGGGAAATATTTATATAACTCGTAAGAATCGCGATATAATCTCGATCATGGGCTTTTTTATGAAGATAGGAATGGGAAAAAACAAACACGACATGCCAAGTTATCACTAAGTAGCTCGACTAACAGCACACAACAAAAGGCGGTATTTGTAAATACCATTCGCGTAACACTTAGTTCGATAAAAAAAAACATTTAAAACGTCACTGTAAGCATGAAGAATAAAATACCTTTGCGCGGGAACACAGGGTAATAAAATTGTATTTTAATCTGTGGCACGAATGCGCGGCAAACGCGGCGCTCTCGACAACTATGGAGGATTAACTGACTGGCATGGAAAGAACTTGTAGGTTGTATAAGCGCATGTTGGTTCTACGTTACGAAGCTATGCACGACCTCACATCGCAAATATGATTGGGCACTCCCATGGTATTGAATGGGATTCCAATGGTTCCCAGTTGTACCTACACTACTTTATCATCTGCTCGATCTCATTTTTATTAACTCGTCAGTATTATTTTTCTGTGACATATTTTACTAATAATAAGAACCTATGTTGTATGGTGTAAATTCAAGATAGGTACGCTTAGAACATTTCTTACGTATAATTTTTAATAGAACCAGTTTCATCTGAATAAATTAGCATGAATCTTAAGTTGTTTGCTTGATATACATTACAAAAAGTCTTTTTAAAAACTGATTCCTGTACAAATGTTTGTAATATGCTTTTATTAACCTAAAATACGGATATATTGATACTCATATGATTTTTTGCTCACTCTATTGTTATTTAATGGTTAACCTAAAATGTTATTGTTACATTGATGAGTTAAGACATTATAAAATGATCTAATTTGTACGGTAGCTTACTCTCAAATGTTGCTTACTTACTTAACTGATGTAAATAGGTTGGGGCTTTGATAAATTATAGAAGCCTTTTTTCTAATCAGTGTAACCGGTAAGGAGCATTTGGCAATATCTTATTTTAATCGAATTTTGTACTAATTATAAACAGGCATACATACATCTGCTTCCTGCAGTAAGGTATTCCATGTAATATCAGTCATTTACATCCTCACCTCACATGATGAGGAAGGGTTTCGGTTTTAATATATCCGTGACAATATTTAGACTGAGATACCGTTATGGAAGAGTCATGCGTAATGGCAGGTTTAAGTAAACTGGTAATATATATAACCTTATAGTACCTTTGCAACTAAATTCCTAACACACCAGTTACTCTCGAAACTGGCTGCATAGTTGCAACACTACATCTAAATCTGGACGTAAATTTACCCCGTGCGCGAAAGAACTTGAACGAATTACTAAACTAAGTTGACATCAACTAAAAAACTAAATCGCCATCACTAAACTGGCAGTTGAAATATTATTATGTTGTGTCGTTGCGGTTTTTGCGGTAATGGCGGTCTATATGAATAACACCGTCTTATGATAGTTTTAAACGTGTCATAAGTTATCAATCTTACTGTTAATCATTTCAATGTTTGTATTAGTTTTATACTAAATTACTTAGTGTTACGCATAACATTACGTCTCTATTTCCCCAAAGGTTACGCAGGGAAGTCGGAGTGTACTCAGAGCCTATTATAACTTACTTTTCTTATCATGGCTACAAATTATTTTCTAACTATGAGTAAGATACTTCTTTACGCAATAAATTGCACAAATTATCTGTTCTATTGTATTTCTTTATTCGGTCTGTGGTTAGATAGACAGATAAAAAATCGTCCAAAGTAATCTGGATTTTACATTTACCTGCACAGTATTATAACAATACGTTTTGTTATAAAATTAATGAGTTATTCATAATTGTACCACGAGTCTAAAAAAGTGATAATGATTATCATAAGTTAGTTATTTTACGCAACAGAAGCGAATAGAACCATGACATCAGAATTCAATCATAGTAAGTGATGTTTGAGGTAATCTGTAAACTACATTAAAAAAATATAACATCACGCCCGTAATCCCCGAAGGGGTAGGCAGAGGAATGTAGCACACTTCCACGTTTCACCGGTTACGTTTAAGTCCCATGGAATAGGTGGTGAGCCTATTGCCATACACCGAGCACTGATCCAGTCTCCGAGTCACTACTGGAAGTTCTAAATTAAAAACTTCCCATAGTACCCGACCCGGGATTTGAAACCAGGGCCTCCCGTTCGGCAGTCGCGCTTGCAACGACCCGAACAACGAGGCAGTAATTACAAGTAAACAGTTAATATACACAATTTTTTTTAACTCTACAAAGTTCTTGGTTTCCGTAGTTACATGGCGACTCTACAAAAGAGGTGTATGTAAGAAAATGACGTAAATTACACGCTCTATTTTACGTCCGTGGGTTTATTTGTCTGCGAGTGATAGATGTTCCGTGAGAATGACTGTTATGTCAATTCCATTCTGATGCTTAGATTTGATATTTTGTATGAATGGTGAGATCAAAATTTATTTTTAAGTAATATAGCGAAAGAAGTTATAACAGACCATTTTTCAGAAATATTGAGGCAAGATAATGATACTTATAAAGAAGCGATTATCGGGTGGTTCAAATCAACCTTCCTTCCCGGGAGTCTTGGAATGAAAAGGTTAATATGCATGGGCGTACATAGGTTCTGGGCTGGGGGAAGGGAGGAGGGGGGCAAATAAGTTTTTTTTTTAAATTAGGTCCCGCGCGTTTTATTGTCTTTCACACTACATGAAGACACCTACACTAAACATTAAGTATACATATGTTGTATATAAGGGAAACATTCACAGGATATCCAGCTAATGCTTTATAGGAACCTAAACAAATAAATAAAAAAAAATTCAAATAAAATAAGTATTTATTTATTTAGACTTTTTAATTAGCTATATAGGCTTACTATTTTAAAACTGTAAAATAAACTATAAAATGTTAAACGGTTAAACTATAAAATAAGAATTTTAATTAACAACACTAGATAGTAGAGAGGTATTATATGATATCCAGGGGTGGGGGGGGCAGCTGCCTGCCCCAGACCCCCCCCCCCCATGTACGCCCATGATTATATGGGTTGTAAACATAAATACCAGTTACTCTAACATTGAAGGAATGAATCTTGACTAAATCTGCGCCTCTAACAGTTCGGAATAACATTTATATACACATGTACACTTTATGACTATTTCCACGAAAAGTAATTGTCATTAAAACAATCGCTTTCGGTCTCTCAGGGCGTGGTTAGCGTTTGCACGTTTCCTATATACTGTTAGTCTTAATACCAATTAATACTAATTAGATTAACTTGGACTAGCTGAAGGTAACAACTAACAGTCCTATTTGTATAGGTGGTGCTGTTCAAGGTCAGTCTCAGATACTTAGGGCCAGTGACTATCGTGTTCACCTTTGTTACTTTTCTCACAAAAAAATATTGATTAAGAATCTGTGCTCAATATTAAGATTTGTTTCATTATTAGTGGCATTTAATCAAATTTTAATATTTGTTAAAGACAAATTAAAATCTCGGCCATTGAATCATTGCATTGCATGCATTGGCTGACGAAAGCAAGTTTAGGCGGTTGTTGACTGCTGATGTCCTCATTATCATTTCAAGCTCTTAGAAAGCGGGGCGCATAGGTATTCATTCTAAGCAATAATATTCTTCGCAATAATTAAACGTTATATAGTTCTATTTCTGGAGGATCTTACTCTTAACATTAAACGAAGTTGCTTCATTGTAGGTAACATTAAACATACGTTTCTAAGACAATCGTGTTTCCTTCAAAATAAAAAAATGGCTGTAAATTGTTTATGGTTCCGTCTCAATTTATTTAGGTTTTAAATTGGAAAAAAAGTATTTTTTATTCTTGTCGATAAATGTGATTATAATTTGCTGCTATACATTTATCATAAAAAGAAACTTTTTTCTTCTTATTCCGTTTACCCAGAATTGCAATAATTCAAACAATGCATTGTCAATCAGTTGCGAGTACTTGCGACGCGCCGCACGAACGTACCAATAAATGCTTGCGTTCGTCCATAATTGTAAAGGTGTTCACCAACCAAGAGCGCTGCTGCGTACCAAAACGTCGTTTGTTTGCTTTTTAATATTTTTGTTATAAGAAAGTAAAAGTGATTACTTATATTAAAATAAATAATTTAAATAAAGCACTTACTTTGAACGTTATATTTACTCATTTTTATTACTAAAAACATTGCTACAAGAAATGTGTTGTAGATTAAGTACGGCTTATCATTTCTTTCACGATACTGACTCATACATAAGGACTTTTCCCCGTCGTTAACAATATATTTAATGTAGAGAGAAATAGTCGATATACATATTGATAAAAATATTGAGGGAATAACAAATTTTGCCAATCTTAAAACATTATCAAAGGCCGTAGTTCCCTAAAACGTCAACAACTTAACATTAAAATGAAGATATCATTATACTTTTTCTTAATAAGGACCACGTGCTTAAGAAGTGAAACTAAAAAAGTTTGATCGAAATTTATCCCATACTTTTTACATGGTAAGCAAAATGGCAGACCTCTATAATTTTTTATACAGATGAAAACCACGGTTACATAAAACAAATTGAATTTATGCTAGTCCTAACACAAGCTATCCACTGGATTTAAAACGTTCGCGGCCTCAATTTGTGCGCGGTGACCGGTAACATGTGTACTGGCTGGCGAGATGCAGGCCATTGCCTCTACAAATAAAAAAATATTTTCTATCGATGCATACTTCAAGCTATTTTGATCAGTACTTGACAACGTTCTAAATATAGTGAAATCAGTGTGTATTTTAACACAAATAGTTCTATTATTATATTACCTACGATAATTGAAGTGCGTCATTAATAGTGAGTAAATACGATGGCGGGCTAAGCCTGTCGGTACAGGGTTGTACTAAATAAGATATCTGGTTTGCTTAGAAATCGATTTGGTTACATTGAAAATAATATTAAAAGTATCCCATATGTTTTACGTTGCACTTCTTTTAAGAATTTATCTATACAACATGGTTACTCTGACACATTTTATTATTAATGAGATTAATCATAAGGATTTTTAATTTTTCGGCATGTTATGGCATTGTAGGTTCTAAATTACCTATTTAATTTTGATGGTCGTACCTGTGCTGCTTGACACATGGGCATAAACTTTGAAATGAACATCAATAGTACTATAAATCAATGTCAAAAATGTTTTACATGGAAAAAAAATTACATCACGTCTGTAATCCCCGAAGAGGTAGGCAGAAGAATGTAATACACTCCCACGTTTCATCAGTTACGAATACGTCCCACTATGGATGCGGAGGTGTGCCTATTGACATATACCGGGCACAAATTTGCCTTTTAAGCATACAAAAATTTTGTTTATGCGTATCATAACAGTGGTTGGATGCGAAGAGCAGAAGATCGAGCTCAGTGGCGTGCCATTGGAGAGGCCTATGTCCAGCAGTGGACGGGAGCAGGCTGAAGATGATGATGATCATAACTTAAAATCTTAACTTAAATCATTCGTCTTCGAATTAATTGTTAATCTCCATTCATTCATTCACTCAATACTTTATTTATGTATGTAGCCATCCTTACCCTTACGTTACGCCTAAAGAAAATTTAAAATGAAATTGTCACAAGATGACATAAATGTAACTTGAGATTGTCATTATTTCGCTTCAGATTACAAATATTGTACAATTTGTCTTATTTTTATGATTACTGTACGCTATATTATTAAAAATTAATAAGAATGCAAGTTTTGTTTCGCGTATGCCTCATATAATGTCGCGAATAATTCCAATAAGTTAATTTTCTGATAAGTCATGGCGTTATATTTTGTCGACTGGCTATAGACAATTTTTTTTGCTTGTTTCAATCCTACTTATGTATGCGTATAGTAACACACACTAAAGGAATAATTGATATTTGTGTATAAATATATTGATATGTATAAAAAAGTAAGGAACAATATTCAGTACAGCAAACAATAAATACAGTGTAAAAAATTATGAAAAATAGAACATGAACGTACCAACTATATAATTTGCCATTAAATAAAGCATTTATAATAACAATAATAAAATAGTTTATTTGACAAGTTTGGTTTTTTTTTATTATCTAAGGTCTTACAAATTGTAGAGTTCAGAGTCCGTCGAGGCATAGAACGAATTTAATGTTTTTTCCGTTATCCTTTGTGTTTATAGCTATAGTGACATAGGGTGGCTAAATTAAACGTTGGTCATTAAAACTAGTTTAGTGTAACATTGACAACAATTTGACTTGTCAATTAATCACAACTTTAATGGTGTTATCATAAAAGTGGCTCGCAGCCCTGCCTGGCGTTAAGCCATGGACCAAAAGTAGTTGAATATGAGAGTACAACTAACTATGTTACAATATATTTTTAAATTGTGGACATTTGCCCTATATTAAATTTAATAGGGTCCTTATTGTAGATTTGACCTTAGTAATATATTGCTTTATGTTCTGCCGTAAGATACTATAAGCAGACTCTTGACTAGACCGCTATGAATTGCTATACGCTTGGTAAAAGGCGCATATGGCATCTTGTTACAAACTTCACTTTGTCTACTTGTCTATGCTCTGAACTTGTTAGTTCACTAATGGCGTGGCTTCCGGTAACACACGTTAAAACGTCAAAATGGCAAAGAAAAAAGGCGACGAAAAAGTGAATCAAAGTCCTCAAAGTGACAATGAAGAACAAAACTTTGATGAGGAGCCAGATTTTGATGATCCAGAAGGATTTGTTGATGATATTCGCGATGAAGGTATATATTGTTAACATTGGAGGTTGTCCCGGACCATATGCGTTGTCCACACAAAATTTGTGAATTTACTGTCGATATGCCTATGTTATAATGAGTTCAAGGTGTCATTTATTTTTAGAATATGTAATATAAATTTTGTGTGCTATTTTTGACGCGATTGTTGAAAGAAAGAGTTATGCGACTTAACCTTACTTTGACGTTGCAGAATTGTTAGCGGACCTCTTAGAGCAGAAGCCGACTGAATCAGACGGTTACGAGAATGTTATCGTGGTTGACGGGTGCCCGCAGGTCGGGCCCGAACGTCTAGAGAAGCTCCAGAGCGTTATAACCAAGATCTTTAGTAAATTCGGCAAAATTGTCAACGAGTATTACCCAACGACCGAGAATGGGTCTACAACGGGGTACATTTTCTTGGAGTATAGCAACCCTCAGAACGCGGCGGAGGCTGTCGCTGCCACGAATAATTGTAAATTAGATAAGCAACACACATTTTTAGTAAACCTTTTTACTGATTTTAAGAAGTAAGTATGTGTTGTTACTTTCGCAATTTTTCTGTTTAATATGTGTAAATAATATCTGTAAACTGTATACATCTGTCTAATAAGCATTTTTAAACATTTGAAACAAGTGGTGTTATAAATACTGATGAACATGTGCTAAGATCATCTTTCAATCTGTCTGTTCATGTTTTTATCTTCTTTTGTTAGTATAATTGTAACTAGCATTTAGTTCCAATATTGTTATTGACGGCTGTAACCCTCACATTATGAGAGGAGACCCATATTCCAACAATGAAATGATAACAGGGTAGTAAATTATCATTATCATTTATATTTTTGCTATTGATGCAATTGAAATTCCTAACAGTAGCTTAAATTTTTTATTTATGCCTAGTGTATAGACTCACCCCCTATTGCATAGTGGGGCACAAATGTAACTAGTGAAACATGGAAGTGTACCATACCCCTCTACCTATCCCTTTAGGTGTGTCTATAGGTGAACTGTTACATTCACCAACCTTAAAAAAATAATCTGTATAACATGTAGTATAAGTTGTACATGAAGAGTAACATGTGTTGCAGAAGGAAAGTTCCAGTGACATGTGCAATTGTACGTAATAACTACAAATAATTGTGCTTAGTAACATAAGATCACACCTGTTATCCCAAAGGGGAAGGCAGAGGACTGTAGTACACTTACACATTTACCAGTTACGTTTAAGTCCCATGGAATAGGTGGTGAGTCTATTGCCATACACGGCACTGATCTAGACTCCGAGTCACTACTAGAAATTCCAAATTAAAAAATTCCCATAGTACTCAACAAGGGGCTTGAATCCAGGATCTCTCTTTCGGCAGTTGTGCTTGCAACCACTCGACAAATGAGGCAGTCTAGTGCCTAGTGCTTTCGTTAAACTCTAAACTGATTCATTTCCATAGTTATATAGTGACAATCTTCTAAAGTGAATATTTATTCATTAGTCGATGTATTATACATCAATCAACCTGATGTACGTTCATTGCTATAGTAAACTAAATATTGTTCATAATTATAACAGCTTTATTTTAAACATACTTTATGTTTTAATTAAAATTTACACTATGTCCAATTTATAAATTTTTTATAATGAAATCTTACAATCATTATTATATTTTGTTAATGATTCTGATTCACATGGTATAAATACATGTGCCTAATGATATATTAAAAATGTTTATCTACTCTTAGGTATTCTGATATTCCTAAAGAATGGGAGCCACCAGCACCACAGCCTTTCAAGGTCCAATCGGATCTACAATGGTATTTGATGGACCCGGATGCATATGATCAGTTCCTGGTTGGCATTGGCACTGGTATTGCATTGCAAGTGTGGCAGAATGCACTCCCCGAACCTGTGCTGCTGCAGGAGAGGCCTGTAAGTATCGGATAGATTGTACAATGTTTTCATAAATATTATTTACAATTTTTAATGTCTTTATTAGAATTATTTAATTGCCTGGAAACCTCACATATGAATGAATTTAAGGCATGTCAGGTCTGAAGAGGTGGCAATATTCAGTTGAAGAGTGGTAATATTCAGTTACATAAACACAGTAATAATGTTTTCATACTTCTCAACAGAACTGGACAGAAACTTATGCAGTTTGGTCTCCTTTGGGTACTTACTTGGCGACCTTCCATTGGAGAGGAGTGGCTTTGTGGGCGGGCCCTAAGTTCTCACAGTTCCAGAAGTTTTTCCATCCCGATGCCAGATTCATATCATTCTCACCTTGTGAGAACTACATAGTTACATTCTCTCCAGGGAGTGATAGGGGAGATGATAAGAAGCTGATAATTTGGGATATTAGGTATATATATTTATTAAAGATTCACACACAGCCCTTACATATATTTGAAAAATGTAATGAAAATGCATTTAAATACTGTAAAACAGCTGTTATACAATTGTGTATTCTATGTAGAATAATTTCCATCAGTACGTTATTGATGTTTGTTAAGACTGTATGCTTTATTAAAGACAATTTTTGTTAATTTGAATTATCATACAAGTTGTGTATAAAATTAAAAGAATTATATTTGATGAAAGAAATGTCAACATTAAAATTACCGATGCTGTTATACTGATATTAAATCGAATAATCAAATTAAATTACATAGTGTTACTGATCGCATTTCTCATTAACAGGACAGGTCAAGAAAAACGTAGCTTCCCACCTCCGGATGAGTATGTGACATGGCCAATATTCCGCTGGAGCAAGGACGACAGGTTCTTCGCGCGGCTAGGTGCTGACGTACTGTCAGTGTACGAAACACCCGGTTTTGGCCTACATGACAAGAAGAGCATCAAGATTCCGGGTATTAGGTATATATATTTTTTTAATATTTAGTAGAGCATAAATATTTGGCTGAACAGCAATGTTAACTATTATTTAATTAAAAATTAACAGACATGTTACCTACTGGTAAGTTGAAACTTTAAATCAAACAAAATGGTAACTCAAAACATTTGTCATACAGGGACTTCAGTTGGTCTCCAACAGACAATATTCTCGCTTACTGGGTGGCGGAAGACAAAGATGTCCCAGCCAGGGTGACCCTCCTCGAACTACCCAACCGTACTGAAATCCGCTCAAAAAACTTGTTTTCTGTCGCCGACTGTAAAATTCACTGGCAGAAGAGTGGTGACTACCTCTGTGTGAAAGTAGATCGTTATTCTAAAGTAAAGAAAGACAAAAATGAAATTAAATACTCTGGAATGTATTACAACTTTGAAATATTCCATATGAGGGAGAAGGAAATTCCTGTTGACTCGGTAGAAATCAAAGAGCCGATTCAAGCTTTCGCTTGGGAACCAGTGGGTTCAAAATTTTCAATCATCCACGGGGACCCAGCTAATATATCGATAAGCTTCTATCAAGTGAACACTGGCCAAGCACCAACATTGCTGAAGAAGTTCGAGAGGAAGCCGTTCAACCATCTGTTCTGGTCTCCAATGGGGCAGTTTATAGTGTTAGCTAATCTTGGTTTGACGGGTGGAGCACTGGAATTCTTGGACACTAACGATTTCACTATAATGAATGTGTCCGACCACTACCAGGTATGTGGAGCGCGACTTTCACTTTGCCGCTATTTAAATGACGTAAAATATCAACTCTGTTTAATCTCCATTGTATAAGATACATATATAACTGAATAAATGTTCAATTCTTAACATTTTCATAATAAAATTTACACCAATATAAAATTTTAACAAACAGTTGTGTAATTCACATGCACATTCTAAATCATTGTCTTTATGACTTTATAAAAATAAATTAATTTGCTAATAATTTCTTAGTAGTATCTAGTATATAAAGTATTCGTTTTATGACACTTTTGTGAGCAAGCAATTTATTAATATATATTGTATTCATTACCATGTATTTGTTTGTAGATGTCTGGCATAGAGTGGGACCCGACAGGTCGCTATGTGGTCACCGGCGTGTCCTCGCTCAAGTGTAAGATGGACTGTGGGTACTACATCTGGTCCTTCCAGGGCAAAATCCTCCGAAGGTGAGCTGACTAAATACTTACATTTTGCTAAACTAGTTGTATTGGTTAGGGCATGGATACTTCTAGTGTCATGTGGAAGGTCGGAATATATTCCACTGTGCTATTTCACTACTTTAGCCACAGCTAATTAATTAAATACTTAATTAAGGTGCTTAGGTTATTATGTAATATATTATATGTTTCATAATTTATTTGAAATTTTATTTAATGGGCTGTACAATTCAATATGTTATACTCAAAATAAAAAGAGCAGTATTGCATGAGATTGTGGCATGTGGTGCCTAATGTTATCATTGTTGTATTACTAAAAAATAAAAATTATTATCGACCCATTAACATTCCACTGTTGGAATAAGGGTCTTCTCTCATATTGAGAGGGAGATTGTATTACTAACATAACATTAAATTATCTAAATGTTTACCATAAATGAACAAGTTTTTAATAAATGTTCACAGAGTTATGAAGGAAGGTTTCGCCCAGTTCCACTGGCGCCCCCGTCCGCCCTCACTATTAACAGAGAAACAGCAGAAGGAGATCAAGAAGAACCTCAAGAAGTATTATTCACAGTTTGAGTCTAAGGACCGTATGCGTAGCAACAAGGCCAGCAAGGTAATTGGAGCCATGATTATGTTATGTAATTGTATGAACTGTGTCTGGCAAGTCAAATTAGTGCAATGCAAATTATTATAAGCTTTTTAAGGTGATTAAATCCCGGTCAATTGAGATGTGTGACTGTTATCAATAATTAGTATGGCATTATTATTTTCAAAAATATTATCATAAAAACAATGTTTGGTCACTCAGTATATATTTCATTTTGCAAAAGTTTTGTACCCTTATGTAGGTAATACTCATCATATCTGTGGTTGAGTACAGGCATTAGGCTATTGGTTGTTTAAATCTTGATTATGTTCAATAAAAGAAAATTGTTTTGTGTTTGTCCATTTTAATTGAGATAAAAATGACATCAGCATGTAAGATTATCCATTGTAGTAGTAAACAGTAATAATAGGAACGGTTTGTTCAAGTTAAATATTTTGTCCACAGGAACTGGTTGCTAAGCGCACGGAGCAGATGAAGAAGCACGTGGAGTACCGCGAGGTGAAGGCGCAGGAGTGGGCCGAGCAGAAGCAGCGGCGTCTGGCGCTCAGGAACTGTGAGTGGTGCCTTCAGCTATTACATAGATTTAGATTATCAGAATGTTGGTGTATGAGCTTAAAAATCTATATTTTGACTATTGTATCCACAATAATCAGCTAAGTGGGTCCAATTGAAATCTTATGGTTTTTTATTCGTAGCATAAGATCGCAGTAGGACCCACAAAATCCACAGAAACCACTTCAAATTAGTCTTGAGGGATAAAAACACACGTCCATATAATGTTAGTTTTTTACGTTTCTGTGACTAATCTCGGGTAGAAAGAATTTTGCTACGACTAATCATACGGTACTTTGATTAATGTGTTTTAGTTTACAGAATTAAATATGAAGTTGTAGATTTTTGCTTACGGTACTGTTTTTTATTTTATTCACAGATGTAGATACAGACGGTCTGGACACCGACCAGGCGAATACGGTGGAGGAGGTTGTAGAATTCTTTGTGAAAGAGGAACAAACGGTCATCGAGTAGTCGCCATACGCGCCCCGAGCCCAGGGCGGCCCCGGCCGTCCGTCTGCGGTCCCCGGACCGACAGTTCTGAAATAAACTCAAAACACCAATCAAGTTTTTTTGTACCAACTCCCCATATATTATACATAATACATACATATTATATAGTCACAAACGTTTTTTATATTCGATAATTCCATGATGTGCAGTGTGAGATTTCGGTTTATAAATTATACAATAGGTAATGTTTATAGAAATCATATTAAATTGATATGTTTCAAATGGACAATGGCCTTTTAATACCCGTAGCTTGTGTTTTATATATATGTTTATTTATTTTCCGTACATATGTTGTTTTTTCGGTACGAATAAGAAAATAAAACTGAATACAGTATTCATTGATTTGAATTTTTGTGAATACCCAATAGCGCTGAAAGTGGGATAATATGTGTTCCACACATCAATGTGGTATAATTAACATTATTATTATTATCGAGATTGTCAGTTATGTTCAAACACGGATATGGCAACTATCGAATTTAAAATTTAAACTATTTGATAATATTTTAAATATAGACCTCGGCGAAATTTTAAATATTTGATAATACTGTAAATAATCAAATAACTGTTTTATTGTTGCATAGATAAGGTAGATAAGGGAGCCGCCAGCCTAGTGTGTCAATCGAAAAAAAAGAGAAAGCAAATGAGGCTATCTATTTCTCTGTCTATTTCTACTCGCGCACGCACAGGTAGCGCTAGCGCGAGTCATGCGTCACTAGTGAGATAGAGAGAGATAAATAGGGTATCGGGATCGTTTCTCTCTTTTTAACTGTCGGACGTTGCCGCTTATTGGCATCCGTATGTCTTCCCTACTCCATATATAATATCCCTATGAATATAGATAATGACATAAGAATCATTAACAATAACGAACATTTAAATACTTATATTGTTTTGGGTCAGTTGAAGTTGAAAAAACTTATATTTTGGATAACTTGAATCGTTTGTTACCACCGTCAGGCACCGTAAACAAAATGAGACTAAATCTGTCCTCTCATATGAAAACAATGTACATATGTGTGCTACACTTCGTCATTATTACATTACCAAATTGGGTGCACATCGTTACACGAGACTAAAAACTTAACATATTGTTGTTCACATAAGGAACATGTACAATTACGTTTTGACAAAGAGTATGCTCCTATGGTTCGGACATGTTGAAAAAATGCCTAATGAAAGAATGTCAAAGCAGGTATACAATGAGAAAGTTGATGGACGCAGGTGCCGAGGGAGACAGGTTCAACTACCTATCTTGACCAAATATGTCGAGTTCTGACTGATGAGAGAGTAAAAAGTCTCCCAAATCGGGGGAAGAGAGTGATGGAGGTAGAAGTTGCATGGCAGGTCTGCAGGGATAGAGAAATTTGCGTTTCGCGTTCTCTGTCTAACAATAAGTCGTAAGGGATCTGGCGTGAAGATATATACTTAGTCTGGTCATAAATACTGTTACAATTAAAAATAAACAAAATATTGCTTTTGGATATGGATTCTGTCATTTTTATACGATTGTTCATTGTGTTTTTTTATCTTCGCGCCAATATATTGTAAAATATTTTGTGATATTAAAATGGAGTGGGGTAATAAAGAAAACCGAATCGCTGTGAATGCATTACACAAAGTAGGTATGGATCCATATTCAGTTTTTAAAATCCTCCAAACGCTTAGTATGTTTGTCTCGGGCTATTGACAGGGACAATGAAAGCTCCTCTGTTTGTGACAGAAAAAGATCTGGCCATCCAGGTAGTGTTCGTACAAAAAGGCGATCAAAGCAGTATATATTTTTCATTTAATCTCTTATGAATTTGCGGGACAGATCTAATGGTTTAATAGGAATTAATCACGGTCGATTAATAACTTTTTTAAACTTTTCTTTATTACAAGTCGTCATATTTTCATTGAGATATTATATATAGAGTAGAGGAGCTAGCCTAAGATGTGTTCATCGAAAAAAAGAGAAAGCAAATAAGGCTACCTATCTGTATCTTACTAC
This sequence comes from Croniades pieria auraria, assembly GCA_018248815.1. NCBI lineage: Eukaryota > Metazoa > Arthropoda > Insecta > Lepidoptera > Hesperiidae > Croniades > Croniades pieria. Next base: position 19,475 of record DWJK01000241.1, read on the forward strand.
TCGCGCACGCATACGTAGCGCTAGCGTGAGTTCATTATTTAAAAAAACAAGCTGTTCTTTTGGTGCGCATGCGTCACTAGTGAGATAGAGAGAGATAGCGGTAGGGTATCGCAATCGTTTTTCTCTTTCTAACGTCGGACATTGCCGTTTACAGGCAGCCATGTCTTCCCTACTCTGTATATAATATCTCTAAGCATTTTTTTGATGGATGTGTTTAAAGACATTATTGACAGACAAAAGTAATAGTTTTGAAACGACTTAAGGCACCTTATTTAATGCAGTATTTTCTTATGAACATAACGTAATCTCAGGACATTATTTGCTGTTTTGTATAGATTCCTGAATAATACTTAGGTAAGATTATCTGTATCTGTCTAGGTCTTGAATAAACCGTTAGTATTTTGATTAAATATTCGCGATGTATCGAAAATAATTTATTTTGCTAGTATAAAATCTTTCGTTATCTACTTTTGTTGGGTCCGAAAAATAAATCAGGCGTTCGATTCACATACGTTCAGTGAGGACTTTATCTCTTAAATTTTCTGAAATCGTAGGCTGAACATTAAATCATTAGTCTATTACTTATATTTTAAAAATTTCTACAGGATTTTTACTATACTACTAGATATTTTTTTACTACACAATATGTACAAGTACATATATGCGGCTGACTTCAAAATGTACCTAATCGAATGTCATGACGTCATACCTGCATGCTGACAACTCGTAACGCGTTGAGACTTTGAACTTGCTCTTTAACAAATTCAATAAAATACAAGTTAATGACTTCTCTCGTCGCTACGTGTCTTCCAAGCATCTATGACGGTATCTAAACATCTATGACGTACGGTCTCCATGACGCAATTTAAAAAAGGAACTTGTGTGGTTAATATTACTTTGGTCAAATAGGATACACCTGAAGTTAACGTAGGATGCCCTCATGCTAGGTGGGTGGCGATATTGATAGAGTCGCTGGCAGTGGTTGGATGCGAAGGGCTCAAGATCGAGCTCAGTGGTGTTCTATTGGAGAGGCCTGTGTCTAGCAGTGGACGATGACGGGCTGATAATGATTCATGATCATAATTTGAACTTCGATTATCTGTGTGGGATAATAGCAACTGGTAGTGAGCTTGTGTTGACGAACGGATTTCGAGGTGAACGACCGCAAATACTGACGTCACATGTTCATGTCAGCACCTCGTACTATTTTGCAATGATCTGAGGAACTTTGAACTTCTGTTACAAGTTCAGATCACAGAAGCGAATGACTTTAGCTCATGATTACCGCTGTGGTCACGTAGTTAGGTGGTAGATGGGTGCAATTAATTACCCCTCTATCACCAGGGTTCCGGATATATTTTTATAACACTTCGATTGTTGTCAGGTTCTTATGAAATTGTTGTTTTATGAAGAAACTATCAAACAATTCTTTTTGAAAAGCACTTAACCACCAGACCGACGACGTAGTCAAAACACAAAACTGATTTTAAAAAAAGTATCAGCTATATTATAAAATTGATTTGAAATAGGAATTCTAAGTAGAATGACGATATCGATCATCATACTTGCCAGTATTTAACAGACAATTTCATAAGCAAAGACTTAGGAATTGTTTATGGTTTCAGTGACCACATCGGTTCAGCTGGCTTATTTATTCTGTTTGCTAAGTCTGTGACAGATTAGGGTGCGAATAATGTGGACATATATAAATCTATACGCTACGTATTCGTGAACAGTATATGTATATTTATACTGTCTTAAGGTGATTCTTAAATTTACCGCTCTTTTTTAATTAGTTTTAAGCATCTTTGGAGTAGTTTTCATTTAATGTCATTACTATTTTTATTACATTCTATGTTGTACATACAATAGTTTTAATAGTCAATAGCGTTTTTTGGTAGTTAAAGTAACACGCATCAAAAAATATTTTATTGAAAAATCAAATTGCGCGTAACTGATTAATTAATTTAGTTGTTTATTTACATAATTGGGACAGTACAATAAGGCGGTATTATCGCTGTCAGACGATTTCTTGTAACCAGACTCAGTGGAGGACATAATAGAAGTATAAATCCGATAGAGTGAATATACAAGTCTCAGTCCACTGCTGGACATAGGCCTCCTCAATGAGCGCCATCGCGCCCTGTCCTCGGTTTGTCATATCCAGCATCTGCCTGCAGCCTTTCGCAGATCGTCATCCCACCGGGCCTCCGGCCGGGCGTCCTACACCACGTTTGCTGAGCCGCGGTTTCCACTCCAGAACTCGCCTACTTCACCGGTTGTCAATTCTTCGGCAGATATGCCTAGCCCATTGCCACTTCAGCGAGCTAATCCTTTGACCTATGTCGGTGATTTTGGTTCTCCGTCGGATAGTATCATTTTTGATCCTATCCTTCAGAGAGACTCCGAGCATAGCTCGCTCCGTAGCTCGCTGAGCAACTTTGAACTAGTGGATTAGGCGCACCGTGAGTGTCCACGTTTCAACTCCGTATGTCATGACTGGTAGGACACACTGGTCGAAAACTTTAGTTTTCAAACTCTGCGGTATGGATGCCGAGAAGATGCCACGTAGTTTACCAAATGCTGCCCAGCCCAGCCGAATCCTCCTCTTTCCGTTATACTATTCATTAAATAGTCCTAGTATACTACAGTAATTCCTTTTGTTTTTTTTTGTCACATTGTCTGACATTTAATGTCGCGTCAGGTCCCTTACGAGGTAGGCACAGAGCATATACATATGTATATATTCATCATATTTTTACTGTACAGAGTTTATTTTCTATATCGACTTAAATCACCATCCGTGTAACCGGATGCAAATGCAAGTAATCATCGTCATCATCGTCATTCTTTTTGTCATTCCACTGTCACAAAAGGTTCTCCTCTCAGTGGTGTAACAGTATACAAATGTAATAAAATTGTATTTACCTCGCGTCTTCCACTAAGCAACAAAGTCGGCCACGTCACGGTCAGTTGTTACCATGTTTACGGTGGCAGCACGCTCGCGCGTGGATCGTTTTGGAAAACTTACGACTTTGTACGTAATCCCTTACATACGAACATCGTAAGAACTGACAGTTATCCTATCATTAGCAGTTTCTCAGTTCCCAAAGTAACATTTGAAGGTGATTTTGTTCAATGTTAATTTGTTTCTCGAGCTGTAGATCGTGGTTTTTTTCTGAAACCCAATATACATGCTAGTCAATAGAATGGAAATTTTGTTGTTCTAGACAAAATGTCTTGCAATTAAATAAAAAGCGAATTGACATAATTAGTCAAAAGTGTGAGACTGGAGCCTTATAAAACGAAAAATATAAAATGTTAAATGTAAAGATAACTAGTGAAACGTGGGAGTGTATTACACTCTCTGTCTACCTTTTCGGGGATTACAGGCGGGATGTTACGTATTTATAGATAGGCTACTGGTATGTAAAGTGACCGTTGCATATTTAACAATTCTTTGTGTATTTACACAACCACTGATTCCATTGATCGGAATCTCATTCATGAATATTTGATGGATACGTATTGTTTTTATTGTTGAAATGCAATTCCTACGTTTCACTGGTGTAGATCAGCAACTGAAGGAGGTCTGGACCATACTCCACCACGTTGCTCCATCATAATTAATATAAAGAGTTTTCCTTACGGTTTTATATGAATATAAGTTTATGTAAACATCAATATTGGCGAGGAGTCTGGATTTTTCATCATCATCAGCCAATTAAGTTCACTGTTCGAAATAGGCCTCCCCTGAGGGTTTTTTGTCCATATTTCTCACGCTGGGCATGCGGGTCGGGGATCACAGATCATGGCTTCACGCACTGCCTACACTGCTACCCGTAGGCGGCCGGCACGTAGCCGTGTCTAGGTAGACCGCGTTGTACCGTTATTTGTTGGGATATTACATGGGACCTATTACATACCTGGTGAAAATTGGAAGCACTACACTCCTCTGCCTATCCCTTCTGAAACATACAGGCGCGATGTTACTGTTCATTAAAACTGTCATAGTTCGCAACGAGTTTTGATATCCGTAGAACTTCAGGATGGACCCGCAATCCGAATGTATTTATGTACATACATACATACCTTCACAATAGATCCCTTACGGGGTAGGCAGAGAGCATGAAATATGATGCATATGTATAATTAATGTTTAAACGAACCTACTTTCATTGAAGTTCTGTCGTAATTATGCGAAGCACGGAGTCCGAAGAGATTAGTGACTGGTATTATTTTAATACAAAAAGAGTTGCCTTTGAGTGCTACAATTTTTGCTTTTTCAGAAACAGTTAAAGTTTTCTTTGTATCATCTTCCTTCCTGTCATCTTTTCATTCCGATTTTAAAAGTCTTGCATTCAGTAGATTTTTACCCTTTGTTCCTTTTTTAATTCAAAATGATATTTAAATACAAGCATTATTATTATGATGACTACTTAGAGAGAAAATCTGAAGTAAGAAAAATGTTTTGAATTAACCGGACGAAAACTTCCCCTCTTCATAAAATTCCATACATTTTTTGAACTGATTGGTTTATTTACGTTATTTTTACTCAGTTAAATACGTATTGACGTAAACGTGTACACAAATAATTTCAAATTGTTAGTTACTTAGTATAGTTACTTAATTGTTTAACTCAGATTGTTTAGTTAACTAACAAACAAATTAAGAACGAAAACTAACATGAAAATAGTCCGTGATATTGAAAGACTGCGTGTTACAACACTGGAATTTTAATAACAGTCTCACAACACTGGAATGTTTTTGTCTTATTTTAATCGTAACAAAACGGAGCGTTCTATTTTCATATATTTTTTCAGACGTAGCATAGGATAAAGTATATAAATGCATATTTTATGTAAATAAAATTTGAACGTGACTAATAAACATCATAATAATTATCTCCGGAGTATTATTATGCTTCAGATGAAAGGAGTTTAATTGTGGGGAAACAGTTAAGTCGATTTACAGCTGAAATATTCGTCCAAATTTATTGTCGGCCCTAGTAAATAATGAGCTACGTGGGTGGGTGATATAACTTATGGTTCTTTAAGCCTTGCCAGCAAACGAGTGTTGGTGTTGGGGTGTACGAGCGATGACCGTGAACTTGTTTACTTCGGAACACTCTAAGAACATCAGTTTTATTTTTTCAATAAATATATTATATACTAGCTGTGCCTTCGACTTCGTACGCGTAGATTTCGTAAGTTTTGAAAAAATAAAATGACAAATTCTTTTTTTGTTAACCGAATTAAATTAAAAATAAACACTATATGTAAGTGAAGCCCACCACAATATAATTATGAAAAGTGCATTCAAATCGAATAAGCCGTTTCTGATATTAGAGTATTTATTTATTTATTTATTTATTTAGTTGCACCAACGAAGCAATCACAATACATACAATAT
>DWJK01000242.1:0-24883 GCA_018248815.1 Croniades pieria auraria
TTTTTCTTTATTTTTTAGACTATTTAGATCTATATTTTATGGCAGTGAAACAAAAGTTTAAATAAATAAAAAAAAAAATTAAACTTTCCTTTCACTACCATAAAATATAGGCCTAAACAGTCTGAAAAATAAAGAAAAACTGTGTTGGTCACATGTTCTTATGGAACTTTATTCTACGGATAGGTCGAAATATACGATTATAACGATAACGATTTTGTAAGATGTCGGTGTTCATGTTGCCCCAATATTACCTCAAATGCCATATTTTTAAAGGAAGTGTAATTGGTAACAGCACGGCCTAAACGCTTTACCTCATAAGAGGCAGTACTACATTTCCCAGCTACCATTGCTTTCTGAAAGACAGCTCTTGAACTGACCAACATTTAAGTAATTGCAGTTAGGTTTTAGAAGCTCTTTACATCTATCTCTCAACATCTAACTCTTTTGTATCTGTCAAAATAAAAAGAATATATGAAATGTTTCAGATATATCCACCATCGTGATATTAAAAATATTAAAGTTAAGTGGAGAGGCCTTCTAAATCGTCGGCTCTGTTTCAGTACTCTCGGCACGTAGGTGTTGTGGCACAGAGAGGCGTTTGTACGAGGCACTGCGTACCCGAAGGTCTGTTGTTCTTATGTTAATCGTCGCTCGCTGCAACATAGTGCGAAACGTTTTCAGCATTATCAGCTCACTTTTAATTTGGTCATAGCTTCATCATTGTACATTCTGTAATATAGTATGCGTTTTAAGTCGATTGTTACATATTAACAATAATCGACGTCACGCCAGGCTCCTTACGAGCTACGCTAGAGCACTACGTTCCAAATGTCGCTATCCTTGCAGACCAAACGTGCTTCTTCTATATTCTTCACTGCATTTCGGAGGTTATCAACTCCCCATGAACCAATACCAGGCCGGTTACGTCATGATAGGCGAGGCGAATCTCGGTCTCACTCGGCACCTGCATCTATCAACATTCGCATTGCATATCTGTTGTGTAGGTCGATTATTTTACTGTATGAGCTGTGTATTGAACATTTGTACAGTGTGGTCTTCTGTGTCACGTATTCTTGTATATAATTCCGGCTATCTTTGTATCGATCAAATGTAAGATGCAAATCGGTATGAGGCGACAGAACGGCGCTAAGCTCTTTGTATTTGCATTCTTTGCATTTTGAAACACGCTTTAGAAAAAGGTTTTAAAACAATTTTTAATAGGTTCGCTTCTATTTGAGATTAAATGAATAAATAAATGAATGAGATAAACACGCATACCCAGCATAAGGGTTATGGGCCAAACCCTCTCAAGAAAGAACTACGTCCAAAAGAGGACCGAAACAAGCTGAATATGCTGATGATATTATAAGAAGATCTTTATGGCTACAGATTCACGTCAAATACCCGTACATGCTTTTTTTGAATACAATTATGAGAATCCAACTACTTTCAAAGTGACCTTAGATTCTAATCGTTAACTAGTGATAATATTCTGCGACTTAGCTTCGACAGTTGCCATCTTGTAAGGAGTTTTTGTCATGTAACGAGATGTGCATTCACAGCCAATATCCGGTTTAAAATGATCGTAATCACCAGAGTGGGAGGCAAGTCACCGGCGACATCCGAGAGAGATATAATTGAAATCAATTCGCTCCCAGTTCGCTCGTCAGCTTTTACTCATTAAGTACTCGTATGTTTTATTTCTATGTTTGTTTGTAAATGCGATGTCGTCACATTAAAGTGTCATTTGAAATTATTCGATTTGATGATCATTCGCGATGATTTATTACAGTAAAATAGTAAATTCTCCTCCTTTAGAAACATCCATTTCATATTTCATTCTGATAATTGCTAACATCAATAAATCTGTAAATCTTATAACTGCGCGAAAGTTATTTTGACTGCTATAAGTGTGTTCAGCAAACGAACATAATTCATTACCTTTTTATGACATTTTTTGTCACATTAAATAATGATATTAATATCCTCAATAGCAACAGCTCCCCGGATTTAATTGTAAATCTAAGACACTCAGCGTTCCAGAAAAAAAGTGTCATCAAAATCAATCCAGCCGTTTACCTTAGTGACATACAGACCTAGATACAGAAAAGTTATATACATGAAGATATGACTTTTAAAAATAGAAAGTTAGGCACTGTAAGGTTTAATTGTAGATACTTTATAAGTGTTCCCTCCTCATGTATCAAAAATACTTTATAGATATTCTAATTATCAGTACCCACTTACTGCAATGTTATCAAGATTTATCAATTGTTATCAATAAGTCGTTACCACTTCATGCCAATTAATAATTATAGCAATTGATACTAAAATCTTCCGCATTTACTAAGCTAATGATAAGCCGAGTTTTTTCAGAAAAAATAAATAAATTTAGAATACTTACGCGCAGTTTGCGTAATAGTTTACGCAAAACCGTACAGGCGTAATGGCTGGTCATATTTGCGTTTTATTCAACTCTTCTCACAATGAAATAATGTAAAAAATATATTTTTCGTTGCATGTTAGAAAGTATGTTATAAACCAACATTTTGCAAGCGAATACTAACACGTCGTACATTGCACTATCACTGACTTACTCTTGAGATGTTTGCAATGTGATTCATTTTTACTGAAACTGATGAATTAAATTTTAAATTAATATAACTTTAACATTAAAACTTGGACAAAAACGGTATTTGTGTGACTATTTTTAATATTCTTTCAATCCTTTCACTACATTAGCGTAATGAGCGCAAAATCGCCAATTTGATTATGGGCCAGATGTTTTCGTCACACCAGCAGCAAGACGGCCTCGGTCACAACAAACTAAATACATTTCTATGTAAGTGGAACAGTTACGATGACAGAATCTTACTCTCTTTATTTTATATTTTTTGTTTCCTTAGCGTGGGATTAATGGGCGAAAACCCCCATGAACGTGCATAAAAGCGCTATTGACGGGAGGGCTTTAAAAATAAAGGCTTAAAAGTGCACTGAGACAGGCTGATGATGATAATGACAATATTGTTTTTCTGTTTACTAGAAGTAACGCAAGGAAACCCATCTGACAGACTGCCGGGCATTCCAGTGATACTGTTAGTCCCCTTTTTTCTTCAAATATTACTTAACATGAGCCTGGTCACGGACAGCTGGATATTTTGTTCAAAATTCAAAGCACAAATAAGATAATGGTTAAGAAAAACTATCTCTGCATACAATATTATTCTATTTCACACATAATCATGCTTTGATAAGATTAACAATATGATTATGTGCGTGTTTGCGTTTACGAATGTTGCTTGCAAAATAAAAGATTATAGCACAAATGTATTTCTTGTTGATCTACGCCTCCAGAGATGGTTACACGCCTGCCTTTGGCATGTGCGAATGCGTCGATGATTTTATACTTTCATAAGCCGTTCCTTGCAATGAGATTAAAACGTAAAATATGCATACAATAAAAATCAATACAATAAAAATGCATACAATAAAAATCACTGCGGAATATATAATTCTTATATTCTTACATTTTCCTCAATGTTTCGTTAAATAATACGAAAATGTAAAAGGCAGAATTAAATACATAAAAATATGTTTTTAAATTTTCAAGTGATATTTTTAGGTGTTGCAACAAAACAATACCAAATGACAGTGTGGTACAATTAACAGAACCAAGAGCAGCTGTGTTGTAATAAAAATAGCGAATTGACCTAAATTACTAATGCTTCAATTATATATAGATTTTATAATTACCACAATTAGGGAAAATCAATATCTACATCCATTATTATATATTTGTTAATTCCGCGTTGTTCAGTTTCGATAAAACGGTCGTAGTTATTCTTGTAAAATATTACAGACAACTAACAATAAATGAAATGATTCACAACGATATCAGAGGCTAATAGTTCATCATAGAGAGCTATAATATGTTATGTTACTATATTCTGCTATAATAGCACAGACGGAAGCTATGTGTCCATATAGTTACGTTAGTGATAATTAAATTCGCAATAATATTTGCTGCTGCACCGAGATATCTTGCTATATCTGTTCACATATAATATTTTATCGACGTTACAATAGGGTAATCCATCTATAATACATATATATGTATAAACTGATGAACACTCGAGCATTACTAAAGCGACTATATCGTAATAAACCTGGTTATAATATATCACAGTTCCGCTTGTAGCGACCTTAAGCTGATCAGCTATATGTACATGGAACATAACACGATGTCTCTCCATCCAGTTCGCATTTCTAGACGGCAGGACCGGTTCCTGCTGATACATAAAAGTGATAGTTATCGTTCAGGATCTATGAAGCCTTGTGAGCTGTGCTGGTATAGTGTAAATAAATATTAATAGTGATGTCGCTGCATTTCCGAGAGTTAATAAAGCTGAAGGCAACCGATGAACGGCATATATTAGTGTGTAGGAAGCAAAAAATCAATTTTATACAGTTGAATGAAACTAAAATTATTCGCAGAATCATAATATCTCAATGAAGATATCGTGTGTGAATTAATAAATCAAAGTCACATTTCAATATCCAGTATGTTAATTATGAAATGTGTGTCATGTCAATATTGGTGTATAAAAAATTCATTTCTCCCCAACATGTTCTAATCTGTTTTGGTAATTAAATCCGAATTTGAAAGCTATGAAACCGTTTTGTTTAATCCTACAAAAATAAAATACAATATAACAAGTTTTCTTAACCTTTTACTGCCCACTTATTAGTGGACAAATCAGAAATACACGCATACTATGGTTTACGATGTGTGTAGATAATCTCTCCAACTGTAGTCGTGACGATATCTTTAACTTTCCAAAATGGCCCGAACTAAAATGTTTGTTGAGGATATTCTTAAAACTGAAATGAGGCCAACGCAACCATTAACATTAATTAGATTTATTGTGAATTAATGTCGTTATAAAAATTATACTTTACTAATCTGTGCAATATTCTATGCATTTTTTCTTTTTTTTTTACAAAATATTCGGATTTTAATTTACTGACATCGATTTCATATTCAAATAAAGTATATAGCTATATGAAAAGGTTAATAATTACACATTTCTTCATGGCTATGTTTTAAGGAACGCAGAGAAATAGGAATGAGAAAAACTTCATTACCTACATGTAAATCTCAATAGTTTCATTTAAGAAATTTGTTATACCCAATTCACCAAATAAATCTAATTTTCGTATAGTATTAATTACGCTATTTTATGTAACATAACAAGAAACTGAAGACCTTGTTAAATTTGTGCCACGTGAATGTAAGTGTAGTAGTTTTCAGTTACCACTCTAGAGATGAACAATGTTTAAACACGGTATGATGATTTAAATGTTATATAAGAACGACAAAACTTAAAAATCAAGTACAATTTACTGATAAAAATTATCAGTTTTTGACAATATGTGTTAAAACATTAAAACCGTACAATCACCTTACAACGAAGTCTCCGTAAGAGGCAAATAAAAATAATTCGTTTTCAACATTATGTAGATAATTAAGGGAACTGCAGTAAATAAATACAATTCGACCTTTTTGAATTCTCCAAGACATCCATGAGTGTTTTGCCATTAAATACGACATGTCGTATTTTAGATATCATAATCCCTGTACAATGAACATGGCACTACTCCAACTGAACGGTATTTACAAACAATAAGTCAACATGTTTTAAAAATAACTCTATAAAAACACGTTACGTTGGAATATGAACGATTTGGAACATTCAATGTATTAATAATGGGATTAGCATTGAAAACTGATAGACACACCCCAGTCTGTTTACAGTACAATACCTATGTAAGTGTTATTAATTTCCATTCAAAGAAACAAATTACAATATTAAATCTGCGAACGAATGAGCGATCTAAACGATCGAACCCGGAATGTTCCATTCGTTCTTTCCATTCTTTTATAACAGTAGTTAATAAGAACGTGAACGAATTGATTAAATCATTTCATCAGTCAATCAAAAACGTTCACAGTAAAGTCCAATGCCTATTGCTGAAATGTCAGAGCAAAATGTTTCGAAGACATCTTCAGTAATTATAGCCAAAAGTATATTTTGGTCATACGTGCCTTTGTGCCAAGTGTTTAACAGTAATTATTGATTGCCGGCCATCGGGCCGTGGTCATATGATCGCTATACGTGACATACGAGAAATTAACGTCACAGATAACGCTTATTAAATTCAATAATGCGACGTTTAATGCTAAGTAAAAATATACAGTATGCTGTGATTTTGAAATACATATACAATTGGAACTAAAGTAAATATTGAAGCTATTACATGGAATGTCCTAAGACAATCTACGCTGTGTAATGAAATAGTAAAATATCTATTTTCTTTTCCTTTTCAAACGTTTCCTTTCCAAAAAAAATTTAAAGCTTGTAAAATAATAATCTTTCCCCTAATACGGAAGCATTGTGAACTCCTTTAATAATTTCCTTTTTTGCCAATGAAGAGTAGTAGACAAGCAAGCTTCAGTCACACAGCCGCTGCCGCCCATTGACGTCTGTTACCAACGTCTGCCAATCATAGACAAATTAATAACGCATCTATGACTTGCAGACGGAGTGTCTCTTAAGAACTGAAATAGAATTCACGTGGACTAATATCCGCGTCCTTCAGACCGAAACACAGATTGTTATAGTAACAATTTCTTCCTGAGAGAAATAATGAATTTTCAATTATTATCATACCATTTAATTTACATTCATGAAAATACAAGAAACAACAAAATAAGTATAAGACAGACACAAAAAGAACTCTCCTGCAAATCCGGCTACGCTTTGGCCACTTTGGTGTCGCAAAGTTTTAATAGACGAATGAGACCAATTACCATCGGCGGATTGTGTGCCTGTTTGCCAAACTAAAAAAGAAAGGCGTAGTAATGACTGTTATTATTAGCAAATTAGATAATGAGCCTTTCTTGTTCAATGATTGGAATAATTCCTCAGTTCAGTGTTTCCGCAATCGGCGCTCGGTATAATGTATGAGCCCGTAATTTGGCGGACCTCCGCGACGCCCGCTGTCGGTTGGCGCGCACACGCCGCTCCGCTCGTTCGGTTACGACATCACTTTCACTCGTAAACACCGCTAATTCATTCGATCTAGGACTCTATGGCTACCTTTTAATATGATCATTCAATTTATCACTGGCTCGTTAAAATGATAGGTGCTCATATTAACTTGGTTGATTATGTTAATGTACGAGTATCAAAAAAAATGTCTCAACAAAACAAAAGCATTTGGGCTCTGGAGATTAATTATTTAAATGTGTAGTGGAAGATAGATCCAAAACTGAGCGGACATATACAGCCATGAAGAGATCGATACAGTTTATCACCGTGAAAACAACAATAAAACTGTCTCAAGTCACAGGCTATTTAGAAATTTTGGCACCTCGGCGTACTAACCTAAAGAGAACTCAAGTTATTAAATCTCTTACTTTTTAATAAATTGTGCGTGTAATGAGAACAAACTTAAACCGAAGCAAGGCCAACAAAACAAATAACTTTTTTGATCATTTCGTCACCTCCGGAACCAAAAGGCCGAAACCGTTTTAGACCAATTTATCACCTAATAAGCATTTAGATAGTAATCTGCTGTTTGTTTGACGACTTGGTAAACGATTCATGTAAATTTATTAAAATGAGCAATAAAGACCTAAATTTACACCTATCCAAATTATAGATATATGTATGTCATCTAAAATGAAATTTAGTTTTTAAAACAATATGGCTTTAAAACATTTTAAATAAGAATTACTGCTTCAAGTTGTTTTATTCTGTTAAAGACGATGCAGGTAAATTAGCCAGCTGGCTAGCAGTACATTATTCACTTGATTTTAGTTTCAATAATACGTTGATAGGTCGTATCCTGAATTTTCGTATAAAGTTTCCAAGTCATCGGCGCAGCAGCGCCGTGGGCGTCCTTCCTCATTGTCGCTAAATGCGACGTCATTTATATTTTACAAGCTATTGTCTTTACCCGTCGAGATCAATATTTAAGATTGTTCTGGTAGCTAGAACTGCTGAACCTACCTATTCGCTATAATGTTCATTTTGACTGTCCATTTATTTGGCATCTGACGAAATAATTGAACTAACAACATTAAAGGACCTTTTTTATATACTGACCTTTTTTAAAAAGGCCAAGGAAAATTTCGGCGGCAACAATCTGTTATTATACAGTTCGACCTACTATTTCATCTTTATTTACTTCGTAAGTCCTTAAATTAAAAGAGTCTTTTTAATAAATACTGTTTTTTGTATAATATTCCTATAGGAGGTCGACAAATTTATTAATCAAGTTTACACTGATTGAAATAAACGCTTACGCATGGAAACTTGTATTTACCAACTTATAACGAATCAGGAATTTGTAATTGCCAACAGCTATCAGAACTCGCCAATTGATATGTAGGAGGCAATGATTGAACCGTATATACATCCAAGAGATAAGCCAACGCTTTATAAATAGCATAGAAAAACTAAGACGCATGTTAAACAGAACTTGTTTGACTTTCACGCTTAGTCGAGAAACATCTTTACAGTATACAGAGAAATTCTGTTTAGAACAGAATGTGTGTTATATATCTACCAACAAAAAAAAAACCTCTATGTCATGGTCATGCCATGAATCTGCATTTATGCAAACCAAAGTTAAAAAATATTTAAATTACATGACTGACGTTTCATTACCAAATAACGAAAAAAAAACCGCAACGAAAACACAATTAACTAGATCAAGATTAAATCAAACTGGATTATCCACTTTAATTTTATGTAAGATGGCATAATAATCCATTATTACAATGTTTTTATACCTATTATAATTATTATGTTCATGTGAACTCACACGTGTGATCAAATAATAAGTGCCAAGAGTGCTATGGCATTGGTAATATTATATGAATGTAAATTGAACACTAAATAAAATAGCTACTATGTAGATACATGTCTATTCAGGAAAAATAAGGTCGTACGATTTTTCAATGTTGCCAAATAATTAGTTCGCTGCAATTAAATTAGTCCACCTTCACGCCAACATTGACGACGTCCTTAACTTTTATAGGAAGTGTATTCTTGAAAAAAAACGTTAATTAGTGTATGTGTCATAGTCTTTAAAGTTTTCGCTACAAGTACAGATGTGACATTTTGTTTTAACAGCCATACTTTGGGTTACATTTCTTTAATTTATGAATCCAAATAATAATAAAATTCTAGGTACTCGTATAAATTTGACTTGTTTTCAGCGCCCTAAAACATATACGACTGTATGTGTAAAAATATATACGACTATATATGACTGTACAATTATATGCTGTTCATCTTCGATTTCTTAGACATCAAGAAGTTACATTCGAAGTGTGAGTTTCCTTAATAGTATATACCTGAGTAAAAAGACAGCCTCCGCAATAAAAGCCAGTGCCATCTTAGAACATCACTTTCATTCGAGCAAAAAAGCTGTTAACATCCAATGTAATTGGAAATCTGTTAATACAACACGCCACAGGCTGAAATTGGAGAGATAATCTATGTAGGTATACATATAAAACATGCCTCGTATAAAACTGTGGTAGCTAGTCGGCAACAACCGGCCGGTAGTTTAATAATCAGCCAGTAAAGAGCGCGCAATTCCCCGGTTCAATGACAAAGGCAAACAATGCTTGACATGACAACGGGCTGTACACGAAGGCAATTTCAGCTCATTATTGTATCAATGGAGAAATCCGCGGTATAGGCAAGCCGGCAGTGGCGAAACGTACAGCAAAACAATAACTACAGAAAACATTTTAATGCACTCCACGCTATGCCGCTGCTGCGTGCAACGACTTAATACTTATTAAAAGAATTTCAAATAACGCATGCAAACGGTGAATGTGGTATTTTATTTCAATCCTGCCCATAAAGGTAAGCCTTTGAAATATTCATAAAGCCAAAATGTTCTCATTTTAGTAAGCATTACTGTTGAGTTTTACGATTTCAAATGTGTGGTGTAGAACGTTTTCATTTATTGTGATGAAGTATGTAAATTGACGAAGTAAATTTAATCTTCAGGTAGAGTTAATCAACATAAAATCAGACATACCTACCTACTTTATCGTTCACTACACTTTAATATACCGATACCTAGGAATTCTTGCAAAAATCTTATACTCTTAATTCGTTCTTAATAATCTAAGGCAATAAAGTTTGAATGTATACTAATGAGCACGATACGGTTAATCATGAAAGTAGACTGATGTTTCTGTTTACCTGTTTTTGTGATTTATCCGGAAGTATTATCGATAGTTCGAAGGTCCGATTTTTTTTATCGCGACTATTAGTTCTCATAAGCTTCGACGATGATCGGGTAATGCTGTGAGCCTTCTCCGGCAGCTTCAAAGCCACGATCGACATGCTTCTGGAAAGTCGCCGGCCCAGCTTGCGCGTGCGCAGCGACATGGACCCGCTGAGGCCACGCTTGCGAACTTCCACTGTGGCAGGCGAAGCCTCCAACACACCCACACTCCCCTCACTGGCATCGGCCATGGCGCTATCTTTTAACACAACCAAGTTAATTCCACAACGTCAACACATCTCCAAAACGGACGAGTCACAAAACTAGACCACGTCCAATATTTTGAGAAAGTTCTCCGTTATCACTGAGTCATCCTCCTGTAGATCCGTGTTTACAACTGCACTTCACAATGGATAATCCGCATTTTAACTTCGCACCGATATCCGAGTGGGACGCGCGGTTCGGACAGGTCCTATGCGGATCATATGGTCACAGAGCCGGTTTACGAACTGCCGTTTCGACCTATCTCTAGCGACCGTGTTATAATTGCGAAAGACTCGTCGATTAACGTAACTCGATTAGTACAATAGTCCGTAATTGATGTAAGTGTGAATGGGGAGGATTGCGCAGCTACAGCGAGCGTTGCGTTTAAATAGGGCGCGTTATCGCGAGCGTGGTGTGCGCGGGCTTGCAAAGAATCGTAACGCGACGTGCGTACGGTCGGTCGCGGTTACAACGACTAGCTCGCAGGCGACCGCGACCAGCCGAGCACTTGCCGTACTGCCCCCGCCGGCGGTGCCGCAGCCGCCACAACACATCGGCCACGCTCAAATCAAATAACTTATCGAATCACATTGTACCACTAAACCGACGTATGACACTAAACAAATGCTCTATTGTCTGTCACAATATACGGACGTGCGCTCTCACGAGATTTTTGACTCCGAATCAGGACGTGTAGAGTTCGCAAAGCGCTCGTAGCTAACATATCACTCATACCTAATGTATTGTTATTTGAACGTTATATTTGAAATTTGTTAGTTGGTATGTTTAGTTCATTTAATTATGATAGTTTTATTCATTATCTCATCTTGTAAATATTCACCACCTGGATTTTAATTCTGCTACAACTACTACCACTGAGGTGAGACGTTTACAAAAAAGGCGATAGTCGTTATCGTTTTATCATTCTACAAACATCCCTTAGCCATATATCATCCAGATGTTTATCAGTGACTACAGTAAGTGTTCAATGTTTCCTTTAAACTTGTCTTTGTTGTATATGATTTCTCTTATAAAGTGCTAAAAATCTTTAATGCTATCGAAAGTCAGGCATTTTACTAACCTATTAATTTGACTACATATTTAACTTTTAATGAACAATGAATGCATGCAACCCAACTACTTTTTAAGTTATAATTCTCATACAGTAAAATCAGGGTATTGCATTCATCATTTAATTTCCAGCCATGACAGCCTCCTGCTGTGACCAGGATGAATGTCTATAACCACATCACTATGTGTACTGAATGCCGCGGTCTTGTTCTTTAAGGGACAAAAATTTCAGTATAAAACTGTATTATTACCTACTTAGGCACGACTGAATGCCCAGGACGCCAACGGGCATTAGCATAAACCGCGAGAGACGCTGTGTTTTGCGAACCCCAACCCACATGCCCAGAATAGGGATTATGGGCAAAACCCCTCAGGAGAAACCTATATACAGCAGTGAAATTAAACAGATTAATGACGATGATTTAAAACTTCAAAAAAAAAAATTGTCATG
Source organism: Croniades pieria auraria (assembly GCA_018248815.1). NCBI lineage: Eukaryota > Metazoa > Arthropoda > Insecta > Lepidoptera > Hesperiidae > Croniades > Croniades pieria. The sequence continues at coordinate 12,104 of DWJK01000242.1, forward strand.
TCACCTACTTATGTAATTTCATACAATGTTTATCTGCACTGTGTGTTTATTTTAGTATTATTAAAATCATATTGAAAAAATATTACTTTATATATTAATATAAGAATTGTTAATTAAATCAAAAAAAATACATACATATGTATGTACATTTACATGACACCAATCGACCTAAAACTGTGGGAACAATCCAAATAATTAAAATTCGTGAGGCCACATCGTTGATGACTTTATTTTAAATAAAGGAAGATATTTTATAACGGCTTTACTAATTATCTTGCTATAATAACAAATAGATTTATAATATCAACCATAGATATGACTCGGCCAACTAAGGAGTCGAGACTCGTCACAGGTCAATAGATTTCAAGGTGATCGTGTCTCTGAAGCAGTAATGTATACGGATAACCGTCATTTGTTATAATAAGGTATATTTCATTACTTACAAAACAACCTGCTTTGAAAGTGATTACAGTTTTCCGAAGCGCATTTGTGTAGTCTGGGCCAGTGGTTATCTGCAGCACGTTTCGTGGTGTAACACATGTTATACATTTATTTACAAAAGTCACTTATACATTTTATTCTGACACTTATTGATTGTGGACAAATTATACAAAGTTACATATTAAGTTTAGTGCAATAACAGTTATCACTGACGACTTTATGCAAAACTTTTTTTAACTCCTTTATAAAAATCCATAAATTAGAAAAATCTGGAAGTTATTGCTATCACCCCAAATATTGAGGATAAAGTATTCACCAGATCAGATTCACGTATCGAAGTCGTAGGAAAATATTCTATTTTCATAAGGATATGTGTGCGTGTGCTTGCTTGCGTATGTGTGCGTGCGCGTGAGCATGTTATTAAATATTTTTAATTAGCAATAGGCTCGCATTTGACTTCAATCTGACCTAACGGAAAGTGAGTTGCAACCTAGAATGTAGCACGCTTGCCTATTCGCTTTTGTCTTGAATAGGTCCAGATTATACAAAACGGGAAAAGTAGACGCCAGCAGGGAGTTCCACTCTTTCGCAGTTTGCTGCAGAACCGATTTAGCGTCCTGCTCAAAGGATTGACTGTAAGATATGAATGTATGGTAGGTTGCAGTACATCTAAATATACATATGTGTATATCGTAATCAATGAGGATTACGACGTTCCCTATACATAAAGTGGCCGTTTACTCAATAACTGTTCGCTAAGCACTTTAACTAGGTGCTCCTTCATATTTATCTTTTCTGTTATAGAACGAATAAAGTGCATTTTTTTTAAATAGCCTATTATATATTTATAAACCTTAAAAGGACAATTGTAGATAATTGTAGATTATTTAGATGATAAAAAAAATTAAAACGTCAAATTCCCGTCAATGTAGACCGATTTATAGTTCAACGTTGTGTTTATGTTTACATAATTCCCTTTGTGAATAAAAATGTTTTAGATCTTAGATAAAGCTGCTATTTACAATTTTAATATTTACAGTCTCATATAGTGATTATTTGTTATAACCCATTGATACACTTGTCATATATAATGCAGTAAGTTTTGTTTCAATATTTTTCTATGCCGTGGTAAATGATTTGTATGTACACCATGATATCTGTTATTTGTCGGATGCTCCATTGTTTCCTTAAATAGTTATAGAGCCTCAGTAGTTGTTAATATAAGTGTATTGCACATTACTAACTTAGTAGATAAATAAATATCTTGGAACATTTCAAGTCTCAGACATCTGATTTCCAAGAAGGCCTGAAAAAAGCCTTTTTTATGGTAACAATGCTGAAGAAGTGCATATAGACTTATGTGAATACTTTTTATACATCCGAACACAGGATAAACATGTATTCACAGCACACAAATATTTGTTTTGATTGGTAATGAAATCCATCACCCTCGGCTCAGCAGTCAGATACACTAAGCATTGGACCAACGGGCCCGTGGAATTTCGGATATTTACTAAATACTACATGAAGTTGTTTCTATAATAATCCACCAATGACACCAACGTTCCACAGTGTAGTGTAGTCGGGCGCCGCAATGTGCAGGCGACCTTCGGGGCGGGCGCACTAGGAACACTCCTCAAGACTTTCAAATAAATACTCTACGATTACGCGAATCATTTGTGTATTTCCAATATATCACTTTACGATTCAATAAACGATTATTACGGCTTTTTACGATTCATTGTTATTATGTATCATGGCTCCAGATACCTTACGGGGTAGCGATAGGGAACCGAAAACCATATATCTGACATGCATCTTCAGCATTTATCGATTTGTAAATTATCAATTGTTTACGATTAATATTTTCACATATGCAATCTATGTACAATGCTCGTGATGTTACACAGTTCTTGAGAATAAGAAATGAAAGTGTAAGTCTGCTTGTAACTGATAGAAAATATTCCATAAGCTTTTATTCTTACTACTGTTTATGCATGACTCGAATTTAACACACCCTCAAGGACAAAGTAAAACTTTTACACTCGTTAATGAAACAATGCGAGCGAGTATAATTAGATCGATGGCAGTCTCAAGTGACCTGGAACGATTATTATAATCCCACCCAAGAGGATTACCAATTAACAATGGCGTACTCTATGACCCAAATTGGGGCCAAATATCTATAGACATATACAAATTTTTACAGAAAATTATATTCTTGGAGTTGTTTTATATAAATACTATCACGAGCATAGTGAAAAGCTCAGTGATGTATCTTTTTTTTAGTTTTCGTTTAAGCTGAATATTACTCGTAATTGCAGTAAGACCGAAACCACGTGGCGTGGCAGCAGCGACTGGAAGGCTCGATACTCGAAATTATATTCGTCTCAACGAATTTCACTGTAAGTAATCGTATAGTTACATCATAACAACCGTACATTTCATTGTGAAGTTTTAACGTTTCACGCCAGGTATAAGGATAGAGATATTTGGCTCTGCTTATCCCCTAAAGGACGTGGTGTAAAAATATTATGATGATATCGATATTTGAAACATGATATATCATTGCATTGTTTCTCTAATACATTTTTGTACTTGATGCCTATTAATTATTGTCTAACAAATTGTTAAATATCAATTAAATTGATTTAAAATGACTGCCTCGTTGCTAGATTGGTGCAAACGCGGCTATTGATCTAGACGTCTTGGGTTTGATCTCCGTATGAGTACTGTTGGGTTTTTCTAACTTATAATTATTAACAATGGCTCGGGTTCTGGATCTGTGCTTGGTGTATAGTAATAAACTCACAGCCTATTCCATTTTGAGTCGTAAACTTTACGAGTGAAACTTGGGAGCGTTCTATACTCTCCTGACTACCTCTTTCGAGATTACCGGCGTGATTTTAGTTGCGTACGTACAGGCAATTCTGCTGTTTAAAAAACCGTATAAAATTATCCTTATGTATAAAAATATTGAAGTTACGTTAGCTTGTAATTATGTAAATACAACTAGTTTTGTTTGTGTTAAAATTCATCGTTCACGTTATTTGGTTAAACAAATAACCCAGATGTATGATATGTAGATATTAGACACGTCATTGAACACAGACCGTTTTCCAGCTAACGGCTCAGTGGGAGTAAGTGCAACGGTATCCACAGAACACACCTTATGTATCCAACAAATTGGCAATATAAAGCTACAAATTTGGCTAGGATTACCGTACCCCGACACTTGTTTTACTAATCCTGAGATAATTATTATAAGGCTCAACTCGCTGTAATGTTACTCGTCAAGGCCTACGGGGCCGCGACTCGGCTCTACTTATCGCGATCTCCAACCTCTGATTCATGGAGCGTGAGTCACGGGCACAGAAAAAATCAACGCAGCATCACTGCCAGTTGCAATCACGACTTTATTCTATAGTTTGTCGTAAAATTCAATCACTGACAATATTTACGATCTTTACAATTTACGCTTTTGGAAATCGATGTTTTGAGAATATAGACCGGATACTTTCATTACAGCCCTTTTGTTGTTTCGTTGTTAATGTTTACGGTGACGAGACGTACGGTTACGTGTTTTAGGTGGTTACAGTGTTTTCATCTCGTTCCATGAAACTTAATAAAATATGAGATTTTAAAGTTTTTTTCGATCCACAAACGGTACAACCGAACAACAACGATCACGAATATATGATATATACTTTTTACAGCAAACAAAAGATTATTTCTGCTGTTATAGGTAGGTACCTCTAATAACGTAACAACGTAACATCACGCCTGTAATCCCTGAAGGAGTAGGGGGTTATTTGAGGTCCCTCAAATAATGATTCAATTTGAATAAGTCCTATATTCTCACTCAAACTCGAAAAATTATGTGGTTCGTAATCTACAGGTATAATTATTCCACTTGTTCGAATTGCGCTTTAGACAGAAAGAAGAGCAGCCCCGTCGCATTTCGTTCATGGGCAACGACTACACTCAGCACGCGTCTCCCCTCACAAGGATGCGAGGAAGCCATTTTACGACCATCACGAATCAATCTACGCAACCTTTTTTGTGCCCTGTACTCATGCAACGTAACCACTTCAATATTATGTCAAAATACCTGCTTGTTAATGATTTTATTATTATAGACTTTTTGTGACACTCAAATTTGTCCGTAGTTAGTAGTCCGCCCGTAGTTGATCAGATATTTATGTATTTCATTTACTAATAGATAATTTTACGTAATGCTGTCCATTCAGAGAATTGGTTTGGAGAAGATTTCCTTAGTGTATATTGTTGTTTTTCTTCACTTTTATTGTATGTACACTGTCCGTATTGTTAATGGTAGTAATCTAAATTATGTAGTCCATTTATGTGTTTGACTTGCTTAGAAATTTTAAAGTAAAAGGTAACAAACAGTTTGATGGAGAGATTTCAGAAATTGCCCTTTAAATTCATATCCTTACATGCTTATTCATGCACTTACTTCAAATAAAACAGTTTTTCAAATTATATTATAATTCTATTTTTTATTAATAGCTCATTTCAACGATATATATGAAATTAATCTTTAATTTTTGTTTTCTTACTAATAAAAGGCAACCGTGATATTTATATTCTGTAAATACTTTAATAAATAATTAGAATTATATAGACTTCATTATTTGGCTTATTTTGGTAGTGAAGAAATTGCAATGAATACAAGTTATTAAAACAGTGCCATAGTGAGTAATCACAGCAATGGACTGATTATCACGACGCTCTCCGCTGACTTCACACGCAAAGTCACTATCGCCGAGACGTTAGTCTATTCGTTGTTTGGACAGTAAGCATGCGCCCTCGTAATATGTAAACGAAGTATGAAATCGGAATGCAGCAGTCTGACAACACAATATCACTGCTAACTCGTTTAATACTGTTTACTTTGTACATTTACCTATCAGTCTCGCTGTCCTTTTCATCAAATGTCATTACAACACGTGCCTTTTATCTAAATATGTTTTGTACATTGATTTATTTTTATACATTTGGTTATAATGTCTACATTATCCTACCTCATCCGTTTATCTGCTGATTATATTCGCTAATAGAAATCCCTAGAGATATACGTCACTTTTCATATATTTTGTTTGCAAGCTGTAGTTTCATGTTTAATAAAATGAAACAAAAATTTGTATGGATAGAGCACACGAGGTAGAGGTAAAATATTATGGGTATTATAGTAATTGTATTATGCTTAATTTAATAATAAACCCTTGTATAACCAAATAACATAAAATGTGGCAACATTACTATAAATTTTTGTTTAAGCTAATCTCGATTTAACTTGTAAAATAAGTTTTTACCAAATTTATCAAATTAACGCATTTGACACCTAATGTTTTCAGCACACTCCAATTGCAACAACATCCTCAAGTGAAAAACTGTCATACTTATCAGCCTTGCCAGTTTCTTGCCGTTTTCAATAATCCAAAATGGCTGCCGGTTTTTTCGTTACTTTTTCTTCAACAATAAGTTCTGAAAAATTTAGGTTCAAATTGTTCAACATCGACTTCGAGATATAGACGTATTAAAATAGATCTTATAAATGTAAATATGAAAATCGTATTAAACCTTTACATATAAACAACGCCTGAACGTTACTCCATTTAGAAAAAAACATCGGAAATACTTTTAAAATCGTTCAATAAGTTTAGTTATAAGTGTAACTAAATGAGTAAGTAATAAATGTTCCTCAACATGTAACAATCCCAATCAATCATTTTATTTAATTATGTTCATTTTATGTCAAATAAATAAAAAATGAACAACTCAATATTTTTACAGTTTCTAATAGATCGGACGATTGGGGAGGAACTGAAACCCTTCTGCTAGACATGGTGCGGTCACGAAGTTCGGCTGAACAGAGCGAGGCCCGGGACCAGGCTTCCAGCTTACCACATGACAACGAATCTGAGGAGTATTTATTGATTATTGTTTACTTTATTATTTATGTGCATTTATAAAGAGAGTAATGAATACAGAAATACACTAGGTCTGTAAGGATAGAAATATTTGGCTCTACGATACCCTCTGTCTGCCCTTTAAAGGAACTGGCTGACGCGATAATAATTAATCTTTGTTAATCGTGACACCACATCGAGGGATATAAAGATCTTGTAGGTTAAGTGTCCAACGTAATTACTTAAGTATAAAATTTGGGAACAAAAGAACAAAACTGCTCGCAAGACTTTCACTGTCAATTCAATTATACTTGCAGGTACCTATTACCGGCAGCTCTCTCACAGTTATATGAATGGAATCACACCGCGCTTATCTAATGCCATTGTAGCAATGCCAATAACAATTACGAGTTTTAATTTTCTAGTATCATTATTTTAATTCGTTATTATTAAAACAAGTATATAAAAGAGGCCTTAGCCTATGTACTGGTTTAGAATTCAGCTTCTCACTCTGGGGGTCCTAGGTTTAATGTAGATCTAATTAGCGCGTTTGTTTTTATTCTGTCTATTTCACTTGACTGCATCGTTGGTCCAGTAGTTGTAAGTCCGACTGCTGAGCGAGAGGTCCTGGGTTTGATCCCCAGGTCGGGTACTACTGGTTGTTTTTTAACTTGAAATTCCTAATAATAACTTAGTCTTGATTCGTGCTAGGTGTACTGCAATAAGCTGATCCCCTATTCCATGGTGAGAAATGGTGAATCGTGGGAGTGTAGTACAGTACACTCCTTCACCTACGCGCGCGGAGAAATACAGGCGTGACGTTTGTGTTTTTCGTTAATATGATTACAAGCATTCAAAAAAAGTGAAAGTCTAGTGCTTTAAAATTCAACCTCCGACGCTTCGGCCCTTAGGTCGATGTAGACCTAATTATTACGATTGTATTCTGTGTTTAACTTACTTCATTATTGGCAGGGACTCCAATGACGTGTGCATGCACGGCTTGAACTATCGCACGGCGGACCGCAGCGTATCTCGCTCCCGCGTGTCCAGGATGTCCACCCGCCGGGACATGGACATACCGTCCATCCTTGCGTTTCCCACCAATATTACAGCGCCGGTTAGTTACAAAAACGCAATCTTTATATTTGCATGTGAGTATCTAATTGTACATAGCCTGCAAGTCAAAAACAGGCTAGTTACTTTGATTGGCTGTTAACGTTTTTATTTTATATTCAGTGATATTAATAAACGTCACACACTTCAGTCACAAGAAACAGAGGTGCAAGCATACTACTGATACATCATTATTTCTAGGTGCAGTTAGAGATTCCTGCGTTCCACAAAGCGCCAATGATCGCAAAAGAGAACATTCCAAAATGGTCTATTCGCCGCTCCATTTGCCCCGTCTGCTCACAAAAATGGCGGGATCGGAGCTCTATCATAAATGTCAAAAATTCTGGTTAGTATATTAATTTACGTGAGTGTTGACTTTTATCATCATAAATTATGATTGGATAAAGATATTATTATACCATTATACCATAATCCTACGGGGTAGACAGAGGGCATCGAATGCCTAATATCTCTGTCCTTACAGACCTAATCGGCTTCTGAATTCATCACTCTCTTGTAACTTGAATAAAGGTACTTCTTGAAGTGATTTAATTGGTTTATAGTATAATCATGAATATTGAACTAAATCTTATGAACCTACAGGACTTAAGAGGAATTCTTCAACGGAGCTGCCGTCAGTGATAGCGCCAGCACGTATACGGACATCGGTTCTAAGCAGATAGTAAGGAAACACGTTTTTGCTTTAGCTTTTACACAAATAAAAATCTATAAAAGTCCCGTAGGTAAATGCAATTAATAACTTACATATTGACTCATTCACGTTGATCCCGGCTGTTACCGTTAGGTAGTAAACGATAAATCTTGTCGAAAGGCTTAAAGGTGGTTGCAAATATGCCACACAGAGGTTGCCATCCGTATCTTTGCCAATTAGTACTGTAACAATGTGTTGGACTATGTTCTACGCCTTCCACATTTACAAGACTGATCTGTGCCTAGAAGGAGGACGTAAAAGAGGTTACAGTTATGGGTGTGATTAAAATTTATAAAAGCAATTATTCCATTTTACAAAATAACTGAAAGCATCTTATTTTATGCGTTTCTGTTGACGGTGTATATTTAAAAACAGAACGTATCAAAATAACAATAACGGTAAGTCATGTTTATAACATGTTTATATTTTGTTTTATTGATTTAGTGCTCCACGCCCAGTTCCCGCAGCCGTTGATAAGGAAGTGGGAATGCTTCCTGGCGGACTTCGTCAGACAAGCACCACATGGCAACTGACCCGAGCTCGGCGTTTTAGAATACCTAAACCTCAAATGCCTCCACCCGAAGCTACTGCCCCACCCAGCTGTGCTGCACCACTGGCAAGAAAAGACTTAGATCTCCGCGTTGAACGTTTCCTTACAGATTAACCCATCTAGCAATGAAATATTATTAAATTGAACAATTCGTACAAAATGTTACAATGAAACATTCTTGAAAAACATTAAATGACAAACCCATTAAAAACGATATATAATTTTCCATAGGGAATATGCGTAAAATTTAAATTTGCCTTAAATATTTTTGAAGTGAAAACTTCTATAAACGTGTTGAGCACTTTTTGGGTGAACAAAAATCATGGAACTCGCGTCATCGTCGCCGAACGCCTTCTTCCATGAGCTACATGTATATTGTGTATATTAAACAAAGTATGTTATACATGGCGCTCTCTGTATGCGCGCTCGGCTGAGATGTATGTGCCTGCGGGGCAATGTATGTAATATGAGATGTCACGGTCTCGGAAAGATCAAAAGCTTGGTTGCTGGTGAGGTAGCTATTGTTGCGCATATTTGATGAGATAATAACATTATCTACTTTATGTAAATATGCTCTGTAAAGGGACTATTTTTCAATAGACTACAAAAAAGGAGGACGTTTCATTTCTTTCCTGTTATTTTAAAGTGAAAACATCTTTAGGCGCACTGAGCACTTGGCTAGACCAGCTGTCAGCTTTAATCGGAGTTTTGGCTATCGTACTTAGCCTGTCCATAAACACTGTTATAATTTAAAATAAACAAAATATTGCTTTTGAATTTGGAATCTGTCATTTTCATACGATAGTTCATTGTATTTTCTTATTTTCGCGCCAATATATTGTAAAATATTTTGTTATATTAAAATGGAGTGGGGTGATAAAGAGAACCGAATCGCTGTGATTGCATTACATAAAGTAGGTATGGAGCAAAATAAAATTTTTAAAATCCTCCATACGCTTGGTATTAGTAAAATTTTTGTGTACCGGACTATTGATAGATACAATGAAACCTCCTCTGTTTGTGACAGAAAAAGATCTGGCAGGCCACGTGGTGTTCGTACGAAAAAGACGATCAAAGCAGTAAGGAAAAGAATTCGAAGAAATCCTGTCCGAAAGCAAAAGATTTTATCTCGGGGGATAAAGACAGCATCTAGAAACTTGTCGCGTATTTTAAAAGATGACTTACGACTTGCAGCCTATAAGAGACGCACTGGTCATTTCTTAAATGATAATTTAAAAAAGATTAGGGTGGTAAAATCAAAACAACTACTTAAATGGTACGCAAAGGGAGGTCACAGAAAAATGTTGTTAACGGATGAGAAAATTTTGACAGTTGCGCAACATTTTAACAAACAAAATGACTGTATTTATACTAAAAACTCTAAAGAAGATTCCCAATTACTCAACAGAGTACAACGTGGGCAATATCCGACTTCGGCGTTGGTTTAGTAGGGTGTTAGCTATGAAGGAGTGACTGAGCCATATTTTCGTGAAAAAGGTATCAAAACACTTTCACGAGTGTATCAAGATACCGTTCTTAAGAAGGTAGTTAATCCCTTAACAACACCATGTTCAATAACGCCACGAATGGTCCTTTCAAAAAGACTTGGCGCCGGGTCATAAAGCTCGATCCACCCAATCTTTGTTGGAAACGAACGTTCCGGAATTCAACAGAGCAGAACACTGGCCGTCATCTAGTCCTGATCTTAATCCACTGGATTATGATTTATGGTCAGTTTTAGAGAATAAGGTTTGCTTTGATAATTTGGAGTCCCTAAAACAATCCATACGATTGGCAGTGGAGATTTTCCCATAGAAAGAGTGCGTGCTGCTATCGATAACTGGCCTCAACGTTTAAAGGGCTGTATTGCAGCCAATGGAGACCACTTCGAATAAGCTTTATATATTTTTAATGGTTTTATATGTAATAGTAATAAATGTTACGTACAATAAAAAAATGTTGTTTTTATATGTAACAATATTTATGGCATCATATAAAAATGACAGATTCCAAATTCAAAAATAATATTTTGTTTATTTTTAAAATATAATAATATTTATGGCCAGACTATATATTGTGTAGACAATAGAGTAAAGATAATAGATTTGTTACCGTCTGTAATGTATTGCTAAAATATAATATTATAACACAATTAAACATAATAATATTATAGCGCTGTTTGTAATGACCTTAAAGCGTTATTATATATCTCGGCATTAAATTTCGAAAACATGTGGATGTGTCGTTTGTAACGTACAGTACATATTATCGTATGTGTCATAAAATGTATGTGTAACTTTTTGTAGATAATTCATACGTTAAACAAAATTTAATATGTTATAAACGAAATTCTAAGTAAACTAACGTTGCAGAGAACAAATGTAGCTTTTGTCAGAAATGTTTTATAGTCATGTATTTAGCAATGTAATGTAATTTATTTAGTTTTTTCATTGATAACAATTTTTATTTTTATTTTATTCTATTATCTTGTGTCCAGTATTGCAATAGGCACACCGTTACCCTTATATGAATGATTGGACACAAACGTAACTGGTGAAATGTGGGAATGTACTACCTCCTGTACCCACCGCTTCGGAGAAATTTAGACGCGATGTTGTTATAATTTCATCTTTTTTTTTTATATTTTATTATAATTGCGTTTAAGCCACAAAATATCGCCACTAGTGTTGCCAACAATAAACAACACCTAGTATTGCCTTTCCGGTAAATCAAATAGACTGTGATATACTAAATCAGTCGAAAAGAGGCTCGACAGACGTTGAGTAGAAAACGAACTCGACTGCCCTTGACTGAGAAGAGCTGTCAAGTTTATTCGAGTACCATGTCTTTACTGATGGATTACAGGATTACATTATAGTAATCATCGCCAAATATATTACGTCATCATCACCAACGTTATAGCGGAATAAAATAATATTTCGTATATTCTCGACGGGCAGGTGTTTTGTAGCAATTATAAACGCTATGCAGTTTCGTGAAATTATTTTTGTCACGGCAGTACAGTGACTAATGCCGATAAGAGAAATAATTCTGTATATCGATTCCGAACGACATCGATGTGTGGTGCCTTTGATTAATCGCATGGCGCGCGGCGAATGCGGGAATTCGATAAGGTGTAGGTACATGAGTTAGTCGCTCGGCTTTAAATTCGGTCGGATCTGAATCTGTCTGGCTGGGTTATGAAATTATTAGGGTTATTTTTTAAATTAGTTATTTAGTATTTACTTGTTATTTTTTTTATTAGAAATTAAGTAAGATTTTGGACATTACTTGGCTTAAACATTGCAGATCGCTCATTAGGGACTAGAGTGTAATATCTCAAAAATACTGTCTTTCAGAAAACAGTTCAGAAAGTTTACGATAATATTATGTGACTTATAGACTACTCTATGTTATATAACTATTATAATAGTCATAGAATAATTATGATTTCAGTTTCTAAACTGTTTTCCGAAAGATAATGTTTCTGAGATATTACACTCTAATCGCAAATGAGCGATATATTATACACGTATGTTGTTAAAATAATAAATATGTGTAAAATAAAAAAAATAACGTTAAAAATATTAATAGAAATAAAACATGTTAAAGTTACAGCAAAAAATTGTGGTATTTACTTCAAACCAAGTAGACATTATTAAAAAGCTGTCTCAGAAAAAAATTACTTTATTAATAAGTCCTTTATTGACCTGTGTAATGCATAAAAGCAAAATTTTAATAGACTGATATCGATTAAAGACGGAAATGTTCGTTTCGCCATTAGCTCTTTCGCAAGTGTATAAAACCCACAACGAATGCAGGTCATTAGTTCATGTCATTTCCAACACAATGTTACCATGAGTCATATTTATTTATAATTAAATGATTAATAACATTATCAATGTCACTAGTGGCTGGGTGAGATTTGCGGAGGATCGAGTCTTGTGGCACACCTTGGAAAAGGCCTATGTCCAGCAGTGGAACGGAAAAGGCTGACATGATGATGATGATGATGAATGTCACTAGATCTA